>BOPP01000026.1:181491-265145 GCA_017312745.1 Gryllus bimaculatus | reverse complement strand
TCCCTCCCTCTCTTTCTCCGACCCGAAAATAGTCATTCAGTCTGCGACTTCTCGTATAAGCCTTCTGGACTGACCATTCTTGTTTTTCCTTTTATTTAACTAGGTCACTAAACAGATTTTTGTACTACAGTCTTAACGCTATGTTTTTTATCTGAACATTGAATGCTGTGGGTAGGAAATTAGTTACGAAAAATATGTAGATATGTAAACCCTCGTAATCACAACAATCTTCAGACGTGGAGGAATTATTAGCAAAATGTTATTTAATAGAAAAATGTTTCTCCCAAAACATTGGAACTAAACTACAGAAGTGAAGAGTCTACAAACTTAAAACTTAAATTGACGACCTTCAGGAAGAATTAAAGAATTAAATCGTCTGGGCATACCTTGAAAGAATTGTAAGTATAATTCGCTAATTTCGTTATATTAATTCAAAATGGTTATTTTTACTCCAGGAGTTGATGCCTTGTACGTTGTTTTACCTCCAAGAAAACAAAAATATTGTTGGAAATGTCATGGTTGTCATTGCAGTGGATATGGGTTATAACATCATTCGCGTAAATTACATTTCAGTAGAGGGCTGCATTTCCGAATGTGCATATTATACATTACGGAAATATAGCGGTTCTTCCCATTCCAACTAGTACGTTTTTACCCTTAAAATTATAATTTAAAGTATAAGGAGTGATGTTGCTAATAATTTGTCAACGTCTGTAGACTTGAAGAGAAAGTGAAAAATGCGTATACTGTTCGGTGCTGCTACTGCGCATTTTTATTGAATCGCTTCCTAATAGTTTAGTTACCGATGATATTTCTTTTGGTTCATATTTCTTCTGTGCACAATTGTGATATTGTGTATATTACTGTTGTAGTTAGTCGTGCGGTATTTGCATATTTTTCTAGTTGTACTTGAGAATTTGAAGACCCGCAATATGTTGCGTAGTGCGAGCAATCAATACAAGCGGTCTCATCTCTTTTTTTTTTTATGTTCGAGGACCTCCAGTGCGCAGCTTTGCTAGAAAATGAACACTATCTGGCTTTCTTAACTTATTCCAATTGGTCTTTCTCTGGAAATAACAACCTTCAATTAAATTCTGAAAAATGTATTTATAGAACTGTTGCTACTTTTGTCATATTTCAAAATGGGTCGTCGTCCTTTCCCTATCTAATTTCTATATTTCGGTCCAAACTGGTAATTGTTCTTGGGAATGTGTGCTTGCCATGAAAACGTACTACTCGAATAGTGTTACGGGTGGTTGCCAACTAATTCCTAAGTCTGGTAAGCCGGTTCATTGTAATAGAGAATGTGTCAATTTAATTTTAAAAACAATATTTACATTCAGTTCACAATACCTGCCTACACATTATGCCTGTATATTTCGAATGTGTAGAAATTAAAGACATGATTATTTTTTTAAACAAGGCCAGCCATAATATTGGTTTTAATAAGCGGTTTTAATATATTTTCTCTAATCCTTACTAAAGTATAAATAAGATGTGTGCGTTTTGATGCGGGCATGTATTATTTTTACTTTCTCGCTATGTTTACGCAGTAGAGAGAAGGTATCTAATGCTGCGCGAAAAAACGGCGAATTTTCGACAAAAAAGTCTTCTTACAGGGCCCAGGTAACGAAAATATGGATAAATCCAGTTGCTAAATTTAGAAAACAAAATCCTATAACACGTGGTGTAGCCAGAGTCCGTGTTTTGTCTGTGAACAACGATAGCGGCCAAACCGTTCAGTCGATTTTTTCCGAAATTGATATTCCCCAGTCGATCTGGCTGATGTCGCGGCTTCCTAAATTTGAAACCAAAATTTTAATTTTGAGGGTACTTTACATGAACCTCTGGGGTCCTTCAAACAAAGGGGGCTCTGTTTTTTAATTTTGGTATTGGATAGTATGAAGGACGTTTAAGTGACGGGTGCAGATCTCATGTTCGTTATAAGCTCTAATTTTTTAAAAATTAAAACATCCAATTCTGTGGCGTCTTCTTAAAACTACAATTATGAAGATAGAGATTTTTCTCTTAATGAAATCTGTTCCTTAAAGATGAAATTTTGAAATGTCATGTACAATTTTTCGAAAATTAGGGTACTTTTCGCGTAATTTTGCGAGAAATTACGTGGTGTTTTAGTTTCACTTGTTGGATTTGGGCATTCCTTGACAAGTTATGGTTTCTGTAAATTTTTAACAGTTTCAGATACTACTATATTTAATCTTGACTTTTCTTAATGAAAAGTGTTCATCAAAAACTAGTGACGTAGCTGTATGAGAATCTATAATTGTCAAATTTGTGTTGATATTTTCTTGAACATATTTAGTTTTTTTACCAAAGGTTGTAAGATTGGTAATGAGTTTTACAAAAAATGACCGGGATGTGTTAATTCGGACATTGTGGTATAGATAGCATTTCATAACTATTAGTAAAGGCGAGAAAGTACGTGCTGTTTTAACACTAGTTATTTCCTTTAAATCTGTTTAGCAGTTACGATATTTATTGTAATTTATATTACGTTCAAGCGTGCTCTAGTGAGGCTATTAACTACAGCAGCGTTTAAATACAATACAATGTTTCGGTTGTGAGACGAGCACAATATCTCGGTCGGGTTTCCATCCTCTTCCAGTTCCCTTTGATCTTTCGAGGGAATATGGATGTGGGCTATTGTTTTGCTTTTGAGCATAAATATAGCTTTACTATTTGTGCAGATTTTTTTCAGCTCAAGGGAATATTCAATTAATCTTTCTCTACGTTCTCGCGACAGTAAAGATATTTCTTTACGTATATCATTATAGAGGGTAACAGCCAAAAATCAGTAACTCATTTGACGTTGCAAATAGATTTATTGCACGGGAGAGATTGTTTTTTTATCAAATTTTGCCAAGAGCACTCGTTTGTACTTGTTTTCATAACAAATATATGTAGTATATAAGTTAGGGTAGGAATTTCAGAGCCCAAGAAAACTTATTCAAATTGCACTTCTCTGTGTCAAGGTTTTTAACTTCTTTGGCGTTAAATAGAGATTAGTGTTTCAGGGTTTTTCTTCGAGCGAATTATCTCGAATGTTCCTGGTTTTGTGCGGTTTGCATTTGTAATAACAGTAATTTTAGATAGAGATGAGGAATTGGATTTATCGCAACTGAAACCTCAGTTTGTTGCCGAAGGCATAATATTCGAAATTGATAGCTTAATGGCGATCTTACGAGTGTAGTTACCACGAAATATTACATTCTCTCATTGTTGTGTCATCTTTCGCTGTTCAGTTAAATGAGTTCTTTTGTATTTTTTTTCCCCTGATACGAGAAATTAATGTAGGGGAAAGTTATTTCTCCTGTTACTTGCGAACTCATATTCGGTTTCAAGCGTAGAATGGAATTAGTAGAATTTTTTTTTGCAATCAATGCTGATTGATGATGCTAAAAATTATTGTAGTTCTTCAAAAATGGTCTTAAAATATCACTTTTTGAAAGTAACTTGTATTGTTTTTTCATCAATTTTAGTATTTATTTACCCCCAACAAGTCAAAGTCCAAATTACAGTATTGTGTTGAAAATATGCATGTAATAATTCGAAGAGAGAGTATGCGTGTACCCCTGTCAATTCAATTCATTTCATTGTTTTCTGTTGGGAAGCGTAATTCGTAGAAATATTAGCATTAGTTGCCAATGCATTTGCGTAGTTTTTAAGGCGCTGTTCAATTTGGTTTGAGGAATTTGAGGCACTGTGTACAGTTTTACTGTCGCAGCAGAGTTAAAAAATCGAACCCTTCGTGGAAACCGAACTTGACAGATTGAAGCAGTGTAAGATAGACATGACAGTGTGTACAAAGCCATGCAGTGAGGATTCGTAAATGATAATTCGTTTAGCAGAAGACAGTACTTGTTATAAAAATGGTACAAAGTGAACATATCAGCATTTCAAAGAATCCGTGAGTATTAAGGTTTATCTATTTCACGTTTAATTTTCTATTTCATCCTATTTACAACTACTTAGTTTTATGAACGTTTTTCTTGCAATAGTTCAAAATTGCATTCTCCCGAATAGTCACTAAGGACAGGCTTCGGCGTGTTCTGCATGTTCATATCTGCAGTATTGCCAAATGCGAAATAGCGCATCCCTTTGTATTGAATTGTAGGGAAGGATTGCATGCCGCGTGGATTGTTGTCCGGGCGATAGTGTCATGTGCCACTGCCTTACGAGTCAATGACCGCACCTGGCATTGCCTTATTTGGAGTATTTTTGTACTGACATCTTCGTTTTAAGAAAAGCTGTGCTCGTGTCTGAGATAGTACGAGTAGTGTCCATTAAGTGATTCACGGTGAGAGTTTCATAATAGTGGCAAAGAACGGCAATGTTACGTGCAAAAAATTTGTTGACCAGCGCCACGTCCCTCTGAAAATCAATACTTGGGCGTGGAGGGGAGCGGAGCGGAGCGGGCTGGGTGGCGGCGGCGGCGGCGACGCGGCGGTTAGGGCGGGAGGGCGCGGAGATGGAGGCGGCAACGCGCACGTGTGCGTGCCCTGCCCGGGTGCCCCTCTCCCAGAGTGCGTGCATGGGTGCGAGGGCGAGTGAGTGCGGGAAGAGCCTTGTGTCTGGCGGCGCGGCCCTTCCCTGCTCGTTGGCGGTTTTTCTCCGCGCCATGGCTTGACGCGGCGGCGGACGGCGGCACTGGACCCGGCCCGCAGGCACTTGGAGTGGTGGGTGCGTACTCTAGTAATAGACCGACCGGGCGCTCTCGTCTGAGGTTTCGCCCGGAGAGATTGGCAATGGGCAGTTCGAGTTTCAGCTATTCGTGCTCGATGCAAAAATGCCAGCCACGACAGAAACATGGCTGCCGTCGTCGTGTGTGGACTTACGTGCCGTATTACTTTGACGGGGTTGTGCGGTGAGAAGGGAAGAAATGTTTTATCCAACTTCTGCGAATACTTTAACGCCCATACGCGAAAGAGATTTCGGAGAACAATTAAGTATGTTAGACGAGTTGTCTGCAAAGTAACACATTTTGACTGTTTTAGGTGCTTGTTATCTTGAAAATTGCACGTATTTGCTTTAATTTCGAAGATTTGTTTGTACTATCGTTGTAGTGGTGTCTGGTAACAATGCATGTGCAGATATTTAGTGTATTGGCATTATTGTGTTAATTTGAGTTAAAAATTTAATTTGTATAATCTAGTCTAAGAATGCACTTACATTGTCTACATACGAATAATTGATTTTTGTCGAAGCTTGCGAAGAGTATTGATTTTCCTATTGTATGATATTACTGCACGTCATGTTTAATACATTAAGGGTTTTCATGGACAATGATGACAGTTATCACATGTCATATAACCAAAAGTCTCAAAACTGTTTGAAACTAAAACACGTGGTGTTTGTTGTTTAAAGTAATAGTGTGAAGTGCTGAAACACATCTACGATTTTTTAAAACAAAAAAAATATCCACTTTTATTTAGTGGATTAAGAAAGTATTCAAGTATTTTTCTTACGCTTATTTTGATTTGATGATTATCGTTGATGAATAGATCAGTCCGACCAATTAAAAACAAATGTAAATGTATTTAATTGGGTAGCTCATGAGGGCTACAGCTCAAAATGTTATGCCGGTAGATGTATACATTTCAGTACACGCCGACAAAATGTCACAACAGGCACTGTTCTACAAAAAGGTTTTAAAATGTAAAAAAAATAAATTAAACTAAAAAATCGAAAAATGTAGCCTTTTAGTGTAATTGTTTACAAACTTGTACGAGTAGAATTATGTTAAGAACACTGTTCATATTAAGATGCACGAACTCTATGAAGCATGAAACCTACCGCTCTCATAGAAATAATTCCGAATTTAAATCACCTGAGCATCATTGAACAACGCGGCCCTCGCGTTCTTAATAGATGGACACCGTAATAGTTTTCTGTCTGAATCAATTGCGAGTTATCGCTATGCACTATATGAAACTTTTTTGATTTCATGACGGTTTGTTCATAGAAATGAGGATTTGGTGCGGTAGGGAAGGGACAGGACGTCATTCATTAGGCGAGAACAAAATCGCAAATAAGTAAACGAGTTACCCCTCAAAGGAAATGTGCCTCAAAATTTATTTTGCTTCATATATTCCGGTGTAAAACCTCAAGAATACTACCGCGATCGCCTCTCCTGTTTCTGGGGCTCATACCAATGTTCTAACTAATACCCTAACATGACGGTGGCGATTTTTACTTTCTTGTGTATGTACGTATATACGGATACAGAAAATTATAGAATACTACGGGAAATAGATTTCGAAATTTAAACGGAAATACGCTTGGGGGTTCCCGGATATCGAAAAACCGTTTTTTCCCCTTTTTTCTTTCTAAACCGTCAGTCTTTCCTTCCGCCTGTGGAATTCACAATTCAGTCGTTTTTTATTAGAATGCATTCTTAATTACAAGGGCTTGAAATGATTTTTTGAAATGAACTTTTCGAAAATTTAAAATGTTATCTGTGAAAATTCGCTTATAGAATCAGATTTCACTCTTCGTATTATATTCTTAAAGTATTCGCATAATATTCTTTAAAGTGATTCCACTATTAGGGTTGGAAAAAAATTGAGAAATTGTGAAGAAGTCCATTTTAGTCGCCAATACATGACAGCTGGAGGTAGGGCAACACTGATAAGGTAACACTAAGTATATACGGAAACTTGACTAGTAAGAGTGAGTCTGTGCTGTACTGTAGTATCACTAATTTTTATTGTAAAAATTTTAGTATTTTGGGCGACTAAAACTGAAGGAGGAAGATATTTTACAATATTTGGTGCCCTGATTTGCTGGTTGTACAGCGTGATAAAATAAGCCTCTAAAGTGTCGCTTTGGGAAACGGAGGCAAAGGCGCGAAATGAGTTACTGATAATTAATGTTGGTAAATCTAAAGATTTACTGCGTAATTATATGAACGTACATTTCATTCACAGTAATAACCTAAGCTCTACGTACTTTTCTCTGCAACTGTGCGTATAATATGTCCGTATGCTAGAATTAAGTAAAGTTTTGAATGGTTCAATGATAGCTATCAACAGGAAACGAAAACCGGGCTGAGAATGTTCTAAGAGTTTTCTCGGAAATGGTAAACTTGTCAGTTTATTGTAATGACAGGCTGCTAGCGCTTCTTGCGATCTTTCCATTCTGTAGGCAGGGCCTGCAGTTCAAGGAACAGCTGAGTCGAGTTCTCTCTACCTGAAGCAATAGACTCGACGGAAATCAGTAATACGTTTCGCCTTGTAAGGAAATTTGACAAAGGGAAATGAGACAATATACCTACGTATCTGATTGCACGTGAATAACGCCTTTGTTTCACAGTTGTGGCTTTTACATGGCGTGGATGCGCGCGGGCCATGGCGATTTTGAGAAACGTTCCTGCTCCGGCATGCACCGTACCCGAAAGCCGTTGCATGCACGAGCGGGGCGCGGTCGACTGCATATGCAGGGATTCGACCGTGGTTTCCGCGTACTCCTTTTCGTGGGAACTGATGCCGTTCGTGCAAACGCGCTTCCTAAGCTCTTTGTATTGCTAGCATTTTATTACCATTAGTTTCATTTCGTGAATTAAGCCAGGAAATATGGTACACCAAAGTGGTTTATGTCGGCCTCCATAAGTTTCTCCAGCATTTCATTTTACTTCATTGAAAAGTATAACGATTCAACGAATTCTGAACAATTCAAGCACCAGATTAAATACCATTTTCTTATGTCTTAATGTCAATACGTAATCCAATGTCAAGGAACCGACTACGAATAGTCACAATCGATTTGTCTTGTCGAGAGGAACATTGATTCGATTTGTCAGTCACCTCTGTAGGTGTTCTGTAATCCCAACAAGTTGGTGAAAGACAAAATTAGTTTAAAAAAAAACATTATGAGAATTTTCTATATAGATCCTGAAAGATTACCAATACCACTTCAGGAGAAAGGGACGCGTTGAATGATACAGCATTTGTCTCTACTAATGGACCGGAAGTGATGGAACCGTGATTGAAAGACACTTGCATGCAATAACAAGATGTCTATATTGCTCATGGGCAGCAATAGTGGCTCAACTCTAAAATACGGATTTTGAGTTCATGCACACTGCAGAATTGCAGATTATTCTACCTTCCAGTAGTATATCTCAGTACTTGGCAGAAGCGTGAACTCAACAAATGGCAGAAGAGTGAAAGAAGCATTTCAATAAAAGATGAAACTTCACGCTCATATCAACATCTGATTTTTGTGCCATAGTTGTGCCATATTGCAGCCCAGGATCGATATAAGGATATGAACGCTGGGAGGGAGGCTGCACGTAGACCTTAATGAAAGGAGCGAATGATCTGCAAAATTAGCTATCAGAGCAACAAAGTTCGAAAGCTTGCCCAACTTCTATTATATCGGTTCTTATGATAGTGAATATCCATTTTTACTACAACTACAACTACAACACCTGGGTACATATTATGTAATATATCACACCTTCAAAATGCTTACTTCTTTACATATTGTAAGAGCATCGCTGCCCTAGAATCCCATCCGATCCGCTGCAAATTTGCCGGGTACGTTGCACACCATTGAAGCCAATGACTTTTGTCGCTATCGATCGTGAAATCCAGGGGCGGGGAGTATCGTCGCACCCACCTCTAGATAAGAGAACCCTGTACGTCCATGCCTGCTATTTCGTCATCGGTAGCGTCTCCTGGAAGTGCACTACGCCGATGCGTGGGGAGCCCGTTTAGCGTGTTCGGAAGGGCTATTGTTAGTCTGCAGGAGGCTGGATGGGATGGTCGTGTGGAATTGCGCGCCCCATCAGTCGTATTCCAATGCCACCATTGGCTTCTGTTTGCGGCAGTTGAAAGGGCTCGAGACGTACGCCACGCGCGAACAGATCCAACGGTAGCGATGAGAGCTACAATGCAGAGGGACGTCTTGTAGTGTGCAAGCTTTAGGGTTTGCCACATGCCGGCCATTGGGACGCACGCCCCCTCAGCTGGGTCGCTATGCTCACCTGGTATCGGAACAACGAACTAGGAGGCTCGCAGGCTTGCAGTGGGACATTTTGATTGAAGAGTCCCGCTTTACCGTGGCGGCGACGACCAGCGATTCCGTGCCTGAGGCGCGAGTGTGGTGCGACACGAAAAGCGGATATGTGGTGTCCCATCACACGTCACGCCAGCCTGGTTTGGGGGGAGGGGGGGCGATACGCAGTGCTGCGCGTTTCAGGAGCATAGTGACAGTCGCGCGATGCGTTCAGGAGGGCCTGCACCCGGTGGTTCTACCATACGTGTACCCTCGTGCCCATGCCCCACTTCAGACGACCCCCGTCACATCGCTGCCGCCGTCGGATCTTGCGATGCGGCTGTGGGTGGTTGGTCACGCGGTCAATGTGTGGAGTGTTGCGGAGCGTGCGATCGGGACTCCGCAATGAGCAAGAACGGCGCGCCCGAAGTGGAGAGAATAAACTATCGCCGGACTCCGTTCGAGACCTGTATAACACCATGCGTCGACGTTTGAACTCGTGTATTCGCCAACATGGCGGACCGACAACATAACTCGCTCCCGAGAGGCGCAATACTTAAGTTGGTCCTACAAATATGAAAATAATAATGATATGAATGTAATACATCTACCTGGCAACGTTGATCGCAATACGCTTGCTCTTCTGGGAGCAATGTTTTATTTTATTAAACAAGTGTATACCACTCGTTAGGGCAAGGATGTGTGAAAACCATTTTCATTTTTCGGAGATTACAATTTAGTTTGAGAGTATTTTGAGCTTTCTTCATCATTTCGACACTTTAATTTTAATAATTGGATTTGCACTGTGATCATTGAGGAGGCTACGGGTGTTACTCAGTTTTGAATCTGGTGATGAGGAATGGGGTGGAGGGCAAGAATCCTGAGATCCTTAAAAGGATACAAACTGACGTATACTAAGCAACTACTATCGACGCAATAAATAAATGTTAACTCTCATCATAACAATATTTTTGCCATGCGTCTGAGTAAAATGTTTACGTTCTAATTATTCTATTGTTTCTTCACACTTACTGTCCTTTCCCGAATATGAATATTGGCCGTGCTAAATTTTTGAGAACTTCAGAAGTTTAAAAATATGTTCGGCGTCTTACGACTGCAAAGTGAAAGATACTGATTTCTTTACTATTAGATCTTCGAATCATTTCATGTACGGTTTTGAAAAATCAGTAGTTTTCGCGAAATTTCGAGTAGAAATGTGGGGTATCACAGAACAGTGTGAATTTATTATAGGACAGTATATGATTGCTCTTAATTGCTTGTGTGGTTGTTTGTCGCTAGTGGGCGCGATACCCACCCTCGGCACCGGGCTTCGAATTTCAACACGCAATATGGAACAACTGTTTATTGAAATATCTAAATATTGCTTTATAACATTTTGTGTAATATTGGTAAATTTTAAGTAAAACATTTATTTAGGGATGTGGAAACCAGTGAATTCGGCAATGAAGAAAGCTATTAATCGATATCATTGTCCCTAAAAGTGTTAAAAAAATGTTCGATTAGAGACTTAGAGCGGAATTTCCACCTACTGTGTTTGTTTCATCTTGTCATCATTTCATTCATTGCCATCATTCATCTAATTCTCATTGCATTAGTTTTTGCACAGTATAGTATTTTGAAAAATAAATAATAGAAATATTTCTAGGATTTTGTGTGAAAGGTATTGTTGCAATAGTGAAGTAGTTACAGTAGCGGCTCTTTCACAAGTATAGCTTGAGTTTTTTTTTTTTGATCTGTTTCAACAATTCGTTGCTACCATATTTTACGCCCGTTTTCTTGCAAGAGTGCAAATCCTGTGCAAATAAATTTTGATCTTGTGTGCCTACTTCATACGTCACGCATATATATATATATATATATATATATATATATATATATATATATATATATACTTTCTCGTATGTGCCTAGAGAAAGTTATTTAATGCTGCTTGTAATTCTCGAATAGTTTGAGAGGTCCGATACCGAAAGTCTCTTTACGTATTTGTGTGCGGGGTGACCGGAGGAACAGATACTAACTGGATTACGCATAAGAGAATGTGATTTTCAACTTATTGAAGGATGGAAATCCACATTATCGATATCCGATACCCAAAAAATTTGGTTTTCTGTAAATAAGCAATTGTCCTATTATTACATAATTCGTATTATATAACTTTCACTAAGTAGTAGTAGCATATAATGGAGTAATTGGCATATTAACACTTTTCTACTTGTTCTTGGACTTTTATAGCGGAATGTGTTCTGAGTGTGTCTAATTACAAATGCTTCGTAGAGCTCGAATGAAATTAATTCGCCTGCAGCGGTCAGTAGCTGCTCCTGTTCTTTAAAGCCTAATCATTTGTATCTGTTAAGGAAGAACTTTCCATTATTGATGTTTTCTAAAATGAATACCCCTTCTGGGAGAAATAAATCAGTCTCGTGTAGAATTTTGCGTCAATTGTTTCGCAAAAACTTAGAATGTTGTGAAAGGGGAGTGGAATCTGATGTTCAAAAGACATTTTTATCGTGTTGAAGTCCGCATATACAAAATAGTTGCCTAAATCACATATTTATAAATTCAGTTTATGATTAAAGAATGATATATTTCGATATACAGTTCTAGGAACTTAGCTATCTCATTTTAGCGATTTTACACGGCTCCGTTTTTCAGGAAAGCGGCGTGGGTTTCATACGTCTAGTATTCACTACTTGTCCTTCATGGAAATGACGTGCCTGTATTCCGCATTCCGCTGTATTAAAAGGCCGCCTCTGCGCTGCACCTTATGCCGTGATGCTGTAACCTGTTCCAACGGCGTGAATGAAGCTAATCGTCCCCCCCCTCCTCCCTTCCACGCCCCTCCTTCCCAGATACTCTAAAAGTAACAGCAGCCGTCGGATGCTAGCGAGTGTGCCTTGCATTGAAGGATCCTTCGCTGTGAGAAGTCCTTGCACCTACGACTAGTCGGAGGAGAGCAGGCGTCGAACACATTGCCACCCAGCCCGGGCAAGCAAGCAAGCGGGCGGGCGGGCGGCGGCGCGGGTGCATTCCCAGAGGAGTTCCAAGAATGCCGAACGGCCTTGACCCGTGGGGTTCAATGCGTGACCCAAACTATGCGAGAAACTTATCTGCTTCCTCCCGGCAGCTTTAGGCGCTTCTTGGCCCAGAAGTTCTCAACCCGTCGGTCCTGTCTCTTTCTTTCGTCTATCGCGACTCTTTTATCTCTCGTACGTTCTCTCCCTCTCTCGTCCGCATGCCCCTCCTTTCGCTTTTTTTTTTCCATCTCAGAGGCCCGTGCCGTCGACGCTACCTCGCTCGCTACCACGGTTGTGGCCCGTGCTAGTGCACTGTAGAGTTGCGGGAAAAAGGGCTTCGGAACTATGTTTCAATCGCTAGCTGCCGCTTCCTCTCGCTGTAATCTACGTAACCTCTAAGTTGCTTGATTCCCTTAGAACTGTAATTGTTCGGATAAAATCAATGCGTTAGCTGAAAAAACTTGTAACGTATTTGATTAAGTTTGTCTTCACCATTACCGATTCACTTTGACAAACGTATCGAATGTTCAGTAACATAGTTTAGCCGACTTAAGTTACATTTAAATGAACTTCCATTTCTAGTTCACAAACGCCAAAAGCAGCCGTAGTAGATCTTCTGCGTAAGAAGACTGCAATGAAACATTCGTGTGTTTAGTTCTTTGACACAAAATCTCACAGTTAAGGAGCTGACGGGCGACTTCTAATGCAAGGAAACTCCTCATTCGTATTACGAATTTCTGTTTTTTAAACTTATTACGTACATAAGTGTTCGATTATGTTAAGAACGTTTTGGCGACGATGAATAGCAAATATTATGTGATAAACAGAAATCAGACTGATGGTGGCTAGTGAGAGACGTGGTGTTTAGTGTCGAGTACCGCTGTGTCGGTCGTGAATTTCAATTTACGCCATACCACCTAACCTAACCTCACCTCAGTCGACGCTTCGCTAAGCATTTCCGACTTCAGCAACGAGACTCTGGTAACAGACTCTTTGAACAGACTCTTAACAGCGTGGGTGAGAGCGAGACGACGGGCATCGGCGTGATATGCTTCCGCTATCGTGGGTAACGAGTTACTGTATCATCGCTTATATTATTATTATTATTATTATTATTATTATTATTATTATTATTATTATTATTATCATTATTATTTCCTTGACATAAGTGATAGTTTCGTATTTCAACACCTACCGAATATTTAAGAAACAATTTGGAAACGTCGCCAACGTCCTCGCTTCTGAAAACTCGGGCGTTCTCTTACAGCTAAACCTGTCTATAAACACTTTGCTAACTTCATTTAATATCTATGTACATAATTTGTGGTGAATGTTGAACAAGTTCTTTAAAAAAGGACGCAGCAATTGCGTGTATCTCCGCGGAAATGAATAACGAAAAAATTCAAAATATGACTTTGCCGTACCTTAAAATTGAGAATATTTCAATACAACTTGCAGAGAATAATTAAAATGTATTGCTAAATGTATTATGTTCTTAAGTCAATAGAATGTGCCTTCATTGCAATTTGTTCTGTCCTCCGTTGCCCCCTCACCACATGGAATTCTCCGGGCACCGGAATGGCAGTTACACAAGTCTGTTAATCTGAGTAAAAAATGCATTGTGGCGACAGTCCGGAAAGATAAAAAAAAAGAGATGTTAAATAAAGATTTCGGCAAATACCTGCGTAATTGATAACTGATTCGCGAGAGAGCAACTACTTTCATTTGAAGTTCGATTATAACTTCACAAGTGCTTTACATACAGCGACCGATTTTATTGTAAACATAAAAGTATAAGAATAAGTAAAGAATGGAAATAATGAAATTGACACGCCAAACATTATGAACTAAAACTGCCCCCCCACCACACACACACACACACACACACGTGCCTGATCGGAGAATAAGTGTGATGATTGAACACTATAAGGAACTTTATTTTGTGAGCGGTACTGCAGTAGATTGAAGGCGAGAATGAAATACTCCTACCATTGAGAATTAGCCCATACGGAAATTGATTCTCCATTTTCTTATTTAATGTTAATAAGACTTTCATGTCTACACATTTAACCGTGTACCACGCGTGCCATTTGTCTTGGGAATGAACTTGAGGGGAGAGAGAAAAGAGATGGGTGAAGTTGCCTTAAATTTGAATTGTTCAGTGAATGATCAACAGTATACTGAACTACTTAACATATATTAATAATATTCAGTGAATATAGAGGGAAAATCAATAACTGCATTCTTAATCTGGAATGAAGAAACTAAAAGAAATATTATTGGCCATCGTAGGACCACACGAACGTGCCACTTGTACCCACCGTGACGTGGCGTCATATTCTCCCGGGGGCAAGTGCACGTTACATTTTTTGGGGGGGTGGGGAACGGCACTTTTATATCGAATACATTTTCACTCCCCCGAATTGTTAGCCCCGAGGGGATGAAGTATGATGATAATGATGGGTGAAGGACAATCGTACACATACAGATAAAAGCACACAACCATGCCCAAGACGGGACTCGAACCCGCAACCCTTCCATTCGTGATCGCCACGGCACTTGCGCCGGATAGCCTTAGCGATCTCGGCTATCCGGATGGGCATTATTATTATTATTATTATTATTATTATTATTATTATTATTATTATTATTATTAATTATAATTAATAATAATTCATGATCTCATCCATTGCCCTTTCACTTTTCTTTTCACTTGCCGTTTCTAATTCGTATTACCGACGTGCTGAGAGAATGGCATGGCGTAAAATCACGAGGTTGAGACGAATACATGTTCTTTACTCGCAGGTTTTTGACGCCATGCTGTTCTGCCGGCTGGAAAACCTCCCTTGTTTCCCCGGGGAAGGTGCACAAGGTTCGAATCGCTGGCAACGTTTCGCTTCGCGCTTCCCAGGGAGGGTCGTCTCGGCCGTTAGGCCGCAACTTGTTTTTAGGGTGCCGTGCACCAATTGTTAACGCCACCTTTCTTTTAAACGTGGGATGGGGCCAGTTCTCAATATTTCCTGCTGAAGCAGCTGGTTTTGCGTCGAACATTGTCAGAAGCCCCAAACGTACTTAATATGCGAAAGGGCTCTAAAAAAAATTTAAGAGATGGTGTAAATAATTGAGAGGGCTGTATTTAGGGCGTGAACCAGCTTCAGGCTACTGAATCTTCTCGAAAATCTCTTGAAAATGGCGAATGAGAAAAAAAAATCTTGCGTTATGCTGTTTGCCGGAGGAAAGGGCGAGTCTTGCGTCGCGAGTCCGAGACCTTTTTTTTTGTTGTTGTTGTTGAGAGATTCCATTGTTATCTCGCTCTCTTTGTTGTTGCACAGATTATCCTCCTGATTTAACCCTTCCATCTGGCGCAAACTGGTTTGTAGGGAACTATAAACGGGTACACTAACGCTTCTCCTAACGTGGTTTATAGGTTTCGAAAATATGACTTGGCTCACGTACGTGCCGGATGATGAGAATTTGTTGCAATTGTTTTGTTGGTTCTGCTGGTTTGTTAGTTACTCCGGTTGCTTCCTTCATTCCCTCCAAAAAATATATAAAAGGCACAAAATTGTTCTCCAAAAAGTAGCATGCTTACTGCCCAAGAACAACAAATAAAATACTCTTATTTCACTGCAATAAATGACTAATTTTAACAGTCTTCACGAATATTGCAGGTCGAACTTCTTATGAAAATTGATTTTTCGAAATGGTCTCTTGCACGTCGCCTGAAGACCTCGGTGTCCTCTTCCGCCATAAACTCTTTTAATTGCCCTTCCTTATTGCATGGAGTCATTTTTTGCTGCCACAAGGCAAATACGGGATGTATGCGAATATCCTCTTGCATGCCAATAATTTAAATGTGCATTAGGTGAATAAAAATGTTGCAAACATTGTTTTTCTCAGAATGCGCGAGAATCAACATAACTTGATACTAAACGTGTCATTATACGTTAAGTACGTGTATTATAAATAAGTGAATCCGCTCATATTTATTGTTAAAATAAGAGTAATCGTATTTTGGAAACAAGTGGTGTTCTGTATTATTGAAAGGAGTTTGAGTGGTAATGTTTATTGAAGCGTTAATTATCATTTACCGCATTTCGCGGAACATTTAAACGTCTTACGGATGTCCCTGCCTTTTACTGTGGTAACTCCCACGTGATTTTCTAACGCTACTAGCAGAAAGAAAATTGCATTGATTAAAGAAACTTAAAGGGAAAAAATAGTCTTATTAGAAGTTATTATACCAATTTATATCTAGCTACTTTAATAATAAAGATGCACTTTAAGAAGTAATACTGATTTTACGTGCTACTTTAGTAATGCAGATGCTGTCCGTTGAAAATATTACTGTGGGAATTAAGGTTAACGAATAAAGTAAAACTAATTTATGTTGTAACGAAATAAGTGATTGACTTGCTATTTGGTTAAAAATAATACCTCTAAAGAAAATTAAAATTTCCATTTCATGGTGCATTAACTTCACCAGATCTAACTGGAGGGCTGTAAATTACGTTATAAAGCTGTGGTGCAAGTTCTTTAACTATTTATTTTGAAGCGATTAAAATGCCCGGCACTAGTCAGTCATGGCATAGGTCTCGACACCGTCCAAGAAAAAAACGTATTCCCGCGCTCAACGATCATTGGCTCACGCTGCTCCAATGGCATACTTTTATCCCACGTGTGACGTGTGCGTTTATGACGTAAGTCTTCCCCTACCCTGCTCACGCACTCTTTTTCTGTCTCCTTTTATTCGTATTGCAATGTCTCTTTCTTTCTCTGTCTCCGCCGAACTGCGGGAGAAAACCGCCTCCCTTTTTCTCTCCTGTACGAAGAGAAGTGTGAATGCGTGCGTGTATGGGTTGGTGCAATCCAAGAGTTGACGCGTTGGATCATTTTACGACGAGAGTGATGATTCTTTTCGCTGGTTTGAAATTCTGATGTAATTCGAACATTTTACACCAAATTCCTCACCTCCACATTATTCGAGGTGAGTAGGCTACATTCAGACTTCGTGAATATTGCCGGTATGCACTTTTTAGTGAAGTAGTGCACGTTGCAAGACGGAGACAATTAAGATTCTTGTGCGTTAGGCTGAAATTCTTCTTACACAAGTGTAGCGTTAACTTGCACTGCTACACTTAATCGTATCTCGAATCCTTATCAAACCTTGATAAACCTCTTATGTGCACAGCTCTGAGGAGAAAAATTGTGGTATGGTGCGTTACGAAGACTCGCCGCGGGGGCTGCTGGTTCCACGCGGATGCGTGTTCCATCTAAAAATGAACTGTGCTCCGCGAACTCGCCCAATTGTGAATCATACCCGAATCATGTTTTTCAGACGGTAATAGAACGTGTGAACTATTAATTATCTGTGTGGCGGGTGTTGTTAATTGGTGCTTTCGCGCCACACTACGGGACACATCGTGCGCATCACATAACGCTCGCGTGGCGGTCTGCAGTGTTACAGTCAGGCATATCTAACAGGATGTTCCACAGCGGGAGAATGGGGGAGGGGCTCGGGTCATCATCGCGCTGCCTTTTGTGGACGAGTTTAGAATCTTCTTCCAGAGTATGGGTAAAAGTAGTGGAAAAAATGTATTTGCTTTTCTATTCCGAAAGTGAAATTCGACACTCGTGTAATATTAGATTTTTGAAAAAAATGCTTGTCATGCAATGAAAATAAGTTCGATACAAATTTAATTATTTATTTTATGTATTTATATATAAAATGTGTGTATGTATGTATATGTATATATATTCATGCTGTGTTTTAGCTTCTCGCACCCATTTTCCAAAATTGTGTGGTATGTTTTATTTAATTACGTCTAAATATGTATTATAATTGCATGTTGCAGTGGTCCTGGCAAGATTGTATTAAGTAACCTGCCAACACATGTGCGGTTTGAAGATTTGGAGCCTCTTCTGACACCGTTTGGTCCCGTCCAAAATTGTGAGAAGATTGCTTCTCGAGATGGTTCCACACAAACTGTTCAAGTTAGTTATGAGACACAAGAACAAGCTCAACAGTAAGTTAATGAAATATATTTTTCACTACTTCTATTTTGTAAGATACAAAAATTCATGTGCAAGATACACAACTAATATTACCTGGATAATGAGTAAATTAGTGGTAGTAGGTCATAATTTCATAATTACTCCTAATAAGTAAACTAAATGGTATAGAAGATTTGTTTTCAAATATTCATATCATTAGGAGATGATTAAGTAAGTGCTGGTGATTTGTCAGTTCAGTTTGTCTAAAAACACTCGTATTACAGCTTATTTCATTTAATATTTTCTTTGTTAATTGCATATAGTCGTAAATTTCTTTTTTGCTCATATGACATAATGAAACCTGATATCCCATTTTGTTGCAGGGCTGTGAACCAACTAAATGGTTGCGATTTCGAAGGAGCGTCTTTAAAAGTGGAAATTTCAATGGAGCGCAGAAGCAGAGGCCGTGCGTCCCGAGGTCCTGCAGCCTCTTTTTCAGGACTGCCAGGTTCAGGGAGGCAGACGGATTTCCCATTGCGAATTTTGGTTCAGAGTGACATGGTTGGAGCTATAATTGGGCGACAAGGAAGCACGATCCGCTTGATTACACAACAAACAAGGGCACGGTATGCATAAAGTTAATTTATAGAAAATAGTTTTTGGCCGTTTTAGGGAATGAATTCATCTGATCATATCCTTTTCTTTATTGGTTTACCAATGTTTTTTCCATTTTCTCCTCAAAAGGTAAAATTTACAACAACAAAAATTGTTTTATTACAAGACAACTTTCAAGAAAAAGGTTTTGAGTCTTGTTACTCTTCAATTTATTATTTAGTACACCTACCTATTGTTCTTCAATTAGTGATTTATTGATGTTTGTATTTTCTATTAAAACACTTGCAGTAGCCACTTTCTGGAAAACTGGAAAATTTGGTACATTGAAAACTGGAAAAAATTAAGGAATTTGTGGAAGAATCTTTAGAAATTAGAGAAGTTTTTCAACCAATTATAAAATTAGATGTTATATTGTAAGGTAGTAGATTGACCACGGTGAAGTGCCCTCAAAAAGTTTTTTAAATGAAAGCAAAATCTCTGTTCTTCAAGATGTTCAGAAAAAATACGCTCTTTCCAGCCTTAGTTTTTTATTAAAGTTTTAGTTAGTACAGGCTCTTATGGAAAAACTTTTGCGGGCATAGTGTTTTTTTAAGTTAATGGAGAAGTTGTATGGGGAAATAACTTTTTTCTTTTATTCAATATGTAGTAATTTTTCTTAGGAATCGCACAGTATTAATTGTAAAAACCTCACCAGGTATTCTGAGGAGTAATTGATACAATTGATGCAAAATTCATCACAATCGGAGGTACTGGCTCTCGGCTTATGAATTATAGTACACAAATCATGCACCGTTTCTCTTGGGGTACAAGAACCAAAAAACATTGTCTTAAAATTTTGTACTACAAACGTGATGAAAATTCAGTTGCCATGTAAGCAACGTGGACTAATATTCACTGCAAAAAGAAAGAAAAGTGTGGGTACCAAAGTCAATCTAACATATTATTGGCATATTATTAATAATTTATGAAAATGAAAAATTTGCCATGGGACTAAATTTCTTAATAAATATTGATTGGAGAACCTTTTGCTAATTTAATGCTTTCTCCAATTTTGTAGAGAATTTCACACTATTAAATGTGGAATTAACTTAATAATAATTTGTTCCATACAGAATTCTTCTCCTCCCCACACTGTCCTGTGAATAATTTGTTGTTGTTGTTGTTTTTTTTTTTTTTTTTTTTTTTTTTTTGTTAAGCAAATATTGTTAATGTGATCTTTTTTCTCTGTGAAATTAGAGTCGAGATATAAAATTAATGTAGTGATTTGATTTATACTTGTAGTATCTGCCCCTCTCATGGTGCATTAGTGCTAGAGAAGCTTGGGTAATGCAGAGAAAAGGACTAGTTTTAGTATAAATATAAAAGTAGTTTATGTAACAAAGAAAAGTAAAAAAGTGAAATGCTTCCAAAAAATTGTCTTGAGTGGGGAAGATTAGTCATGGAAAGACATGGACAAGTCATGGAAATTAGTCCCAGGATAACAACGTGGGTAACCATCCTAACAAACAATTGGGATGGCCTCGTGTACAGTTTTGGTTTCTGCTGTATTAATGTGAACATAAGCATAACTAATATACAGCTGTGAAAATTGTTTAATCGATATGTAACTTTTATGTTCAAGAATTTGGCTTTGAAATATTTTGTTTATTTCGCCTCCAAAGTAGGCTCCCAGTGGGAGTGTCGATAGTGATAGATCTATGTCCTGAAAATATTCATTTTGTAGTGGGCAAAATATTTTCAGGCTATGATTCTGGTGGTGAGAACTTGATGCCATGTGACTAAAGTAATAATCATTTGGAAGTTGGTGAGAGTGGTTCAATAGAAAGAAGTGCAACACGTCAAATAGCTGATTCAGGAACACACAAATTTAGAAGTGCTACAAATTTCCTTTCTGATATAATATACCACTGGTGATAGAGACACTAGATATCATACCGTATCAAAACCTGTTAAATATTTTGTAAAAAATTTCAATAAATTGTGTGGGATAGTTCCTTAGGTACGTGAATGTATATCCGACCCGGTGAAATTCCACCTAGATATAAAATATATCTGGCACAAGGTGTTTTAGATGACTACCAGAGTGCCTGGCAGTGATAAGTGTTAAATGAACATATGTTTTATATACTGGCTTAAAATGTTTTAATACTTTTTAGGGTGGATGTACATCGGAAAGACAATGTTGGATCTTTGGAGAAAGCAATCACCATTTATGGAAACCCTGACAATTGCACAAATGCATGTAAAAGAATACTAGAAGTAATGCAACAAGAAGCAAACAACACAAATAAAGGGTGAGTTATTTCTTAAACCGAGTGCAGATTTTGAAGCATTTTATGGTTTTTGAGCATTGAAATACTATTGACAACTTGTTTCATTATCTTTGTGTGTGTGCGTTTGTTAGTTTTTGTCCTTTTCGTATTCTATAAAACAAACCTCTCAGGATGTTTTGCATACATTTGTAGAAATGAATATTGATGAATTTCTATTGGAAAGACACTACATGAATCACACAAGGTGTGGAAATTAATATATTTTTAATAATTTACATACTAGTTATATAATAATATCAAATAGTTGGATATAATGTGGAAACCTGCATTACAATATAACTTACTGCTCCGAAACTTATTTTTTAAGTTGTCGCTTACCTCCATTGTCAATAAAAACACTGCAATTTATAATGTTAAAATCTAGCCTAATTCAGTGTCTTAAATTGATCTGCTAAAGGATGGGAAATCAGTAGTGTCTGTAGTTTCCAGATGAATGTATTTAATGAGAGAAATTTCAGTGAGAATTGAATGTTACAATAATGTTCTAAGAATGAAACCACAAAATAAATGTTTTGAAAAAAGAGAACCCAATACAAAAAAACAACAAACAAATAAAAACTAGCAATTCGGACAAAACTTTTAGAAATAACAATTTTTAAATTGTGTCCGAGACAATATGAGGCAATATTGGTAGGATCTTCATGTAGGAGAGGGAGAATGGGTAAGATGTGATTTGGTGAAAATCATGGAGATAATGTGAATATGAAGGAAGGAAACCAGAAATAAGCAAGACACTAAATATAACCATAAGCAAATTTTAATAGTGAGACGTCAGAGGTTTTTAGCGTTTTTGAAGTACCTCTAAAAGATTGTAGATTGATATAGAATATTTATTTTATTATTATTTTTTTGTTTTATTTTATATTAGTAATGTATGCTATTATAATTAATTTAATGGAATTTCTGATCTTCTTTTTGATTGTTTTTTCCAGAGAAATATCACTGAAAATTCTTGCTCACAACAATTTGATTGGTCGAATTATTGGGAAAGGAGGCAATACAATAAAACGTATCATGCAAGATACAGACACCAAAATTACAGTTTCAAGGTAAATAATAATGTCTCTTGCTCTCTTCATCTACTCTGTTTGAATGTGTAGATTTTCTAGTTCAGTTTTGAATTTGTGTTAAAAAGAAAAACGTATAGCCACCGTAACATTCTGCAGGAAAAGTTTTGCTTAGCTACCTTTAGAGTTGGAAAGGGTTCCCTAGTTCAAATCTTTCCCTGCTTCAAATTTTTCTTTCTTTGTTATCTTTTTATAGAATAGTGTAATTTTCGTATCAGTGTTATTCAGGTAAGGGATTTCTGAACTTTTTCTTTATTTCGTATTTACTATGGATGGTTTAGAGGGGATACTTTTTAATATTTGCTTTAGGGTAATAAGTTTAGTAAAACCAATAAACTCTTCAGTTAATAGTATTCAAATTATTTTTGATGATGCTATCTTCATACTTATTGTTGCTAAAATATCTTATGTTATATAACATTGTGAGACCAGGACAACATTAATATCTCAATGGATCCTAAATTTGACCAAAGTTTGCAGCATAAAAATTGAAATTAAAGAGAAAATGAATATGAAAATAAAATACAACCTTGCAAAATTTTTTGGAATAATTAAGAACTGACCTCAAAGTACTTGCACTAAACCTAACAAAGAAATTTGTTTTATGTGTTAGTAAATAAAAGTAATCTTCCACCGTAGGAAGCTAGTTTGTGTAGAAAGTTATTTTAAAAGGAATTAGATTAAATCTTTGGTGAACTCTTTATGTAGGGGAAGCCCTTTACATGTGCATGTTCTGCTTATGTATTAATCCATCCTTGTATGACAAAGTATTTATTGGTTTTTTTTACTGTTGCAGTATCAATGATATCAATAGTTTCAACCTGGAAAGGATAATTACTGTGAAAGGTTCCATTGAAAACATGTCAAAAGCAGAAGCAATGATTAGTGCTAAACTTCGCCAAAGTTATGAAAATGACCTGCAAGCAATAGCAGTAAGTATATTATTATTCCTCTCTTTTCGGCTTGTCGCCTCATCCTCAATGTGGATAAGTTGTACTGCCAGTCATGTTTTGTTTCTCTTTGTGCAAATTTTCTTCAGATAACATGAATCTTTTTGTTCCAATCTCTCCGGTTCTCTGTAAAGTGGTTTCAGGCCTGAGACCTCTTTTATATATATTCCAAAATGGTTGGGCATTGCTAAAATCCACATCACTTCGCAAAATATACTCTTCCGTTTGTCAGAAAAGCTGTAGTGCCAGCTGATAAGGTTTCAGAAGTATCGGTTCAGTGAAGGCTGGATAGTTTTCATGCATGATTTACTTTGTTTCAATATTTTCATGATAAATGATATTGAAACAATTGTTTCAAACAATGTCCTAAAGCATGTCAGAAAATAAAATGAATTCTTTAACAGTGAAATAAAAACATTATGTACCTCATTTCATTAAGATAGCTCGCCTTGAAAGTTCTGCCAGAGAGATATTCTGGAATATTCAAGCAATTTTCCTCGAATTTTGAAAGATTTGAGCTTGATGCTGTAGTTGGTTTTGCAAGACTTTGTCAAATGCTTTTTCATAATTTAGGTAGGTCCATGTGTTGACCTTCATACAGGGCTTAAGTCTTAGACACCAAGTAATCAAATCACTTTTTTTTGTTGCATCTTCCAGCAACAAAATAATATTGTTGTTTTGAAATATGGTGTTTTCTTCGTTCATAGACACCAAGCTTCTGGGCAATCAATCTCTCCGTGACTTTTCCCTCTGTGCTAGTGAGATTTACGGGTCTAATTTGTATTTTTTGTTTGTCACCTTTCGTGAAAATCTGTGTTACAGTTTTTTTTTTTTTTTTTTCCTCAATATAAATTGTAATTTTCCTGTCCCAAGGATTTCCTGACTCACAATAGTACAGCCAGTACTGCCCAAGTTGGGATACCATCAGGGCCTTCTGGAGAGTTAGCACACAACCTACACATTACCCTTGCAGTTCCATCATCTGAAAAGTCCAGATAGTCAAGCATTTCAGTGTCACTATATTCCTGAATTGGGAGTTGATATACAAGCTTAAGAGACCACCTACAAATAATCAGCAAAGAATTCTGCAATTTCAGGTGGATTAGTTATCATCATTTTCCCATCTTGAATGATCTCAGGTGATCCAATTATTTCTGGCAGTTTTGTTTTCACATACAAGAGTAAGAACCACTTTCCAACACCTAGAACAGTTCGTTCGTCATACCTTCATCTATGTGGTCGTTCTAACTGATTAATAAAAAGAAGAACTGTAAGCCAAGTTGTGCACCAGTGTGCCTTGTACCTCAGTCATGCAGGTTCATAGGTTCCGGATTGACTCTTTGACTTGGTAGTTGATCCTGATTTATCTCAACTTCTCATATGACTGTCTGGATGAGATTTGATTTTAGGAGTTTTTGTGTCATACGTCTCTCATATTCAATTTCCAGAATATCATTTTCCATGTGCTGTAAAATAAATCATGCCCAGAAAAGCGTGCCTTAATTGAACCATAGTCTGCTCTAAAATAGTTCCATTTCAGCATTTATCTGAATATAAGGTGTCCCCCTAATTTTGAAGAGGCCTTTTAAGAATTTTTTAAATAACTCTTACCATTTAGTGAGAATAAAATTGTATATTGTCTAGAAATTTGTCTTCTTAATGAGTGTGTTAAAACTTAATGCCTGAGTTATCACTATTCCTTTTTCCTTAAAATCATCATCATAATTTTTTCACCACGGGTTTATCTTGTCATGCATCATTGTTTCTTCCTTTTGGAATCTCCTCCCATACTGCTATGACCTTACTTTTTACACCCCAACAAAGTTTTGTGTGTTCAGTTTACATTCTGATTCTTTCATCTGATGTTCTTTTGCACCAGATTTTTGTACTGTCAAGCTCTTGTTCGTGGTCACTGATAAACACAGCTGTCTTAATCTTTAATAGAATATACTTGAAATTCACATTGTTTAAGATTTTTGAGATTGAGTTGTGAATTGAGATCGCGTACACCTCCATTACTCCTGTAATGTGGGAGGTAGTGGCATGTTTCTAAGTTTGAGAAGTTTTTGCTAAAACCGGTTTTACACAGTCCTCTTTTCACATGGAAAGGCAATTTAAAAACATGAATCCTAATGACGAGGCTTAATCTGCGAATATAAATAGAACCCATATTTTGGGAATTAGATATATCCTTTGGAATAATTACATACAGAATACAAAGAATTGAATTTACTTTATTCATGAAAAATTACAATACCAAGAGGGAAATCATTTACCGTACAAAATGCCCACTTAAATTGCCATAAATTATCATCATTACCAAAATGCAACGAAGAAATTGGAAGAACAAAACCGTGCATTGGTTGTAAAGTGTTCAGTAATCTCTTGGTAGATTTGAAAACCTTGGATTTTATTAATGAAGTAAATATTTAAAATAAATTTAGAGAATGGCTATTAATACTTCTGAACAAGAAGTCAAATGTATATTGGAAGTCGTTAAAAGATTCTAATCAAACAATTCTTTAGCATATTTTATGTTTGTGATTTGAATAAATTTTATGGAATTTGTCAGTATCGATGTACCATACACATTTAAACTGATGGTGCCTTTGGACCTGCGTCAAAGTATTGCCTCAATAGGGAACGCTTCTTATTCACTGAGAGCATTAATTTTGTGAAAACTTTAGGAATCTGATTGTCTAGGCCTAGTATCTGATGTTGATCTATGAACACTTCTAAAATTTAAAATTTGTTTCAAATTCAAAGACTGAAGTGCAGCATAATCAATCAGGCTATATAAATTTTTGAGAAAATCCTGTGAATGATTTGGCAACTAGTGTTGCCCATAGACACTTGGACAAGCGCACGTTTTGCCAAAAACCTCTTTTTCTCTATCAAGGGCCTGGAAAATGTTATAACAGAGTACACTACATATCTGAGTAAAAGGTTTTCTTTCTTCTTCTTTTTTATTTATTATTGTTGTTGATATTATTATTATTATTATTATTATTATTATTATTATTATTATTATTATTATTATGATATTTGCTTATTTTCTCCTGTCAGTGGTAAATGTTTTCTTTATACTACAAATACAATAAAGAAAAAAGGATCAGTGCTACTGACTATAATTACAATGTTCTGTTCCTGTAATAGACATGTGTAAACACTAAATTTAACTTGCAACCCTTGTCTGGGTAACACCTCATGATTTGGCAACTGCATGCCCCTCCCCCTCCCCCATCAGGACAACAGTGGCTTCCTTGTCAAATCACCAGAAGAGTTGAATGTTAGATCATAAGCTGCACCAACCTGTTTCTGTTCTTTCCCATTGAAGAGTTCAGGGGTGGGTGGACTCACATGCTCTTTTCATGCTGCACAGGATGGGTGGGGTGGACAGAGATATCAGCAGGCAAAAAAAAGGTCTCAGTTTCATGCATATTACCCCTTTGTGGTAATCCCTGTTAAATAGTTGAAAACATAATTGAATTAGTTCTAACATTTAGCCAAGTTTTTAATTAAAGAACATTTGAAATTGTTACGGAGATAAGAATAACTGTGTGCAATTTATTAAGCCTCATTAAATGGTAGTTTTTAAATCTGAAATTATTGATTTACATACATAGTCCAATATTTTGTCAACACCGTTAAAAATTATTACAAACATAATGGAATTCTTTCCAGTAGATTTCAGACCTTGTGAACCTGTATCCTCTTCCGGATGTACAGTTTAATTTAAAGTTACATATCCCAATAGAAATTTCAAATATTATAGGTTAGTTTAAAACATGTTATTTCTTCTAACTCATCACTTTGGGCGGACTTTGATGACCTAAAATATCCCCAAAATGATGAATAAAATGCTCTAAAAACAAAGGAAAATGACTAAAGATTTGATCAAAACCTATTCACATAAATTACTCAACCTGTTAGATATATTACTAATGTAAACAAAGCTCCTTCTTTTCATTCAAGTGAACACTGCTTGCAAATTTTTAGGTTTAGACTAATCTTTATGAGGAAATCTTCAGTTATAGCTAAATTGGTTGTATCAACAATGGCAGTATAGTGATGATGTAATGATAGTAGTCATAGGAACCTTAGATTACATACTCATGACGACTGACATTACAATTTTTCAGTTAAGAAATTCAATGCGGTAAGGCATTTTGTGGAAAACCTTTGTTGTTTCTTAAATTATTTGAAGCCAGTATCTTTGAAATTATATTAAAATCTATTAAATCAGCAAAAAAATGACTTATTGGTCAAAATCGACACAAAGTGCAAAAAAAGTCATTAAAAAAATAGGTATATCGTGTTGTCATAATGTTAAATTAATGTATTTACTAAAAGACATTGTTCGAAAGTAAAAAGAAATGATAAGACATAAATAAATAGACAAGATGTGTAGGTTTTAATTCAATGAAGGTGAGAGGAGTACACATTTCTTGTGGAGAATTACATTTATTGTGTTAAAGAAAAACCTATTTATTGAACTTGCAATACTACCATTGCTTTGCCTTTTCTTTTATGACTTCCTCAAAACTGATTTCTCCAAAATATTTTCATGCAATACAGATATCTTCTCCGACTTCTCCAGCTGTCCGGATTCTATACTACAGACAACAGAACTGGAGCCACTTGTGTGGTACCTGTAATTAAAATAAATAAATAAATATAATATTATTTATAAATATAATATTATATATAATATTATACACACACACACACGATAAATCTAATGCATAAACAATACATATTTATCAAACATTGTGTTTTACAGATGTGTTTCATTATTGTGCATTAATTTAATAAAACAATGATTTATAAAGCTCTTAAGTTGTCCGAAACGTGCAGAATAATACATGAAACAACACAATACTACATGAAAATAAATAAAGTTACAAACTAAACCTATTACTCACAATAACAATAAACTCATTAGTTTTCATTTGGTCCTTATGACTGAAATGCAATTATTGTATGAATTTGATAAAACAAACAAATGCAACAGGTAGTAATTTATTTCCCATTCATCTTCTGTAACTACTTGTATTCTTGTTACAAATCCAAATGTTTCCTTTGCTTTCCCAACTCTGAAGGACTTTTTTTCTTTACCATGCCAAACCGCATTGGCGCACTCTGGCGCCCAGTATTTTGCCATTATGCCATCATTTACCATACCACACTTAATTACAATGTACACCACCAAACAAGACTCTCAAAGAATGGCACCATAAATGGTTGCTTACATAATGTATTACTCTGGGAAACCCACTCTTCACTAGTGGAGTTGCTCTCATGGATAAAATCTGGGTTGAAGAATTGTAATCTACTGCTGCTATCTGATGAGCATTACCAAAATAGTATTTAACAATACAGATGTACCTTAAAATAGATGCTGCGACATGGAAACAGAGCTGGTGCATTCTCTACTCCGTACTCTCAAACAGCGAGAATTTTCCCTCCATTTATATTCCTCCAAGGAAATACTTAAGCCAACTTGCACTCCCCCAATCCAACAGTTTTGAATGGTATTCAATTGTAGTGGGCAAATAAAGTTATTTGCATGGAATAGTTCAGATACAAGTTATTTGCATGGAATTGTGTGAAGTTCATAGTTGGGGAAAAATATTTTCTCAAGCTCAAGAATCTTCAAACCTTCACACCAAGAGGGGAATCCCTCCACGCTGACACGAAAGTCGGTGCCAGATTTCGAAATCCAGCAGGGAAAGAACACTGTTATGTTGGGGTAAAACATTTACTACTCTAACAGGGCTAATGACCAGCAGTTGACATTCTTGGTTAGGAATCCGAATCCAATTATTTTACATTGAATCAACAGGCCCTATAGGGTCTTTTGCTTGCAAAGTTATTATCTATTTAAAGTTCTAGTTTCGGAAATGGTTTCAAAAATCAGTTGTAAAGTTGGAGATTTACTGTCTGATTCACTTGCGAGTCATTGGCTTTTATTTTTATGAAGGGTATAAAGTATCATTCAAGGAAGAAAATAACTTAAATCTGCATAAGAGAATAACAAGGCTGAAGAATTTTGCTAATTTTTAGTTTATTGTGTACACACGTATATATAAAAAGTAATATACATAATATAGATAACGTTACGGAATGCTTCAGAAAATCGCTGAGATTTCAACACAAAAGCATGTTTTGGCATTCCTTAAACTGAGAGTTCTTTGTCAAACTGTTTATACCTCTGCCATGTGTGAACAATACAAGCGCACAAACTATTCGTAGAGATTGCGCCAAAATTAGTATTTCAGGATCAATGAAGACTGACTCAAGGCCCTTTCTTAAATATGGCTTCAAATTGTTTCATTGAACTTATTGTAGGAGTAGAGTGCTTGTAAGATGCAGTAGGTTCAGTTTTCACCGTTTCCTCTAAATTTTGAAAATTGCACAAGTTTAAAATTGGGTACCCTTGTCTAACGACATTATTGAGGGTGGAGATTTTTTCTTAAAAAGAAATTTGTTCTTAACAATTAGTTCTTCAAATATTGTAGTTTCTTTTTTTTTAATTTTCATGTAATTTTAAGTGAAAGTTTTCTGGAAAGCAGTTCCAAATTTTATTGTATTGCATTTGCACGTTCAAATGCTTCCAAAGATTTCTTACAATATTTCTTGAAAACTCAAGAAATATAGTAGAATTATTTTTTGGTTTACTAGGTCATTTCTGTGTATTTATGGACTTGAAACAAAATATGTAATGGTATTGTTCATACCCTTGTGAGCCTTACGGATCCTTTATACCAGAGGCCCTTTTGAACACTTCATGGCCCGCTGTAATATCAACACAACTCAAACAACATTTTTATGAATTCGATTTATTGAAGTTAAGATACATGCAAACACCCTAAATAAATGGCATAATGCTCAAATAAGTAAAACAAAACTTGCTTAAATGATATGAATATTGCAATTTTGGAATGTTGCTGTGAATTTAGAATTGTCATCAGTCACTCATATTTCACTGTTACATATCACCTTTTTTTAGAGATGTATGTGCTTCTTGAGTAGCAGTATTACTAGTAGTAATAATATGTAACTTGAACGTCGGCTAACATCCTTGAAATGTTATTTTTTGAAGATATGAAATATTCTTAATTGTGTTTGGCAATGGAGAGAAATAACCTAAAAGTTCCATTTCATGAGGACACCTCACACTTTTATTTTCCATATTACTCTCAAATCACCAAAAATAATTTTCATATGTTGTAGAGATTTTATTGGAAGTCCGTAACTTTGTTAGCTTCTGCAAGAATTTCCGCAGGAACTTCACAATAATTTTTCTTTTTGAATGAATAAGTCGGTCCAACAACAAGTATGCGGTGGTAATTAGATACATGTTCTGTTTTGTTTATTTGATGTTTTATTGACAACTGATGATTACAAGGTGCCTTTTCACTTGAGACATCAGAAAAGTTATAAAATGTTGAAAATTCTCTTTAGATTCAGCAACCATTAAGTTTTGTATGGGCATTACTTGATGTTTTTGCCTCTCGGGTGACTTTCAATCCCCCTGGGGCCAGTGGCCCTTGGATTTGGATATCGCCAATGGGGCAAAGACATCTACTTAATGCTCTAGATACATCAATAGCTATTAGGTGTCAGTAGGTAGCAGCTCAGAGGAGGCTCGAGCAAAAGCAAACACTTATGATATAAGGAAACTTGTCTTCACAACACTTCAAAAACAGTATGGTGTATTGATCAACAGTTAATTAGATATTAAGACAAAAAAATTGTTAAAAAAAGTAGTTCATACAACAGGATGAATGTATTAATCATTGATACTTCAGAAGAGAGATGACTAAAGAGACCGAGCTAAGAATCAATCCACTTAACCCTTCATTATGCTAATTTTTATTTTAAGCTGAAATATTTTCGTATTTTGAACAATTGTCCCTATATATTAGAAAAATATTTAAATAAATATTTTTGCAGTCATCAAGACTTCATGCAAAAAAAAATTACTTTGCATATGTGCAAAGGTGTGCACTGAAGCAAAATTTCAAACATTGAAATGCAGATATACATCAATAATCATACCTCATTATTTTAATAAAAAACAGATACTAATAATTTTCATGCACTAAGAACAACTTTAAACATATATTTATTGTGCAACTTTAAACATTTGTGCAAGCTACAAATGTGTATCCCTAGCTATTTTGTTATTTGTAGGTTGATAATTTGTACTTTCTCGCTACAGCTTACGTAGATAAAGTCTTGAAATGCTGTTGAGGAAACAGTGAAATTTCGACACAAAATTTATTGCTGGGCCCTGGTTACGAAAAAATTGATAAATCGTAGCCCTGTGAATAGTAAATTACTTCCTCAAACAAGTTGTTTTGTCAGAATCCGTTTTGTTGTCCTTTATGCTGAAAAATTGATTGACATCAAAATGTCTGTTTGTCTTTGGTCAACTAGGGCCTAAATTGATCAGCCGATCAGTTTAACTGATTTTGGCAAAATGAAACTACACGTTTCTACTTCAATATATATTGATTGTAAAATTAAAATCTATATTGAAAAACCATTCTTGTGAGTCAAAAGTCATCCTCCACTGAAGGAGACTTTAGACATTTGTGAATCACTTGTGCATATGTTAATTCGTATTCCGTGTGGCCAACAATTTTGGTGTCTTAACAAAATTTCTTCAGTTAAACCAAGGTATTTTAGGAAACGACGAAACAATTTGAAAAGAAATAATTCTTTTTCGTTCTGTGTGTAGATCCATTCAAAAACCATGTCTCAGAGATTACTATAGTATTAATTCTTAACCTGCATTTTTTGAGTTAAAAAATTTTACATTGTTCATCCATTGCCTTTTACAACTGAAAGGAATTACTACATATTCCAATATATTGCCCCCACTCCCCGTTCAGTTTCAATTTTTTCTGGAAAATGCAAATATTTGATTGTGTTAATCTGCCTATTCTCATACCAGTTTACTTTCTGAATTCCCGTAGTCTTTTAAGTCATGGCTTTGGGGATGGAAAAAAATACTGATATTTTCTTGAAGAAAAATTGAATTTCTAATAAGTAATCTTTGTGAATTGCTCGAAACCAACAGCCACCAACATCTATCAATCTTGTTTTTGCCCAGACATCATGAACCCCTTTGCTATTTGCAATGTATCTCCAGTGTTGCCAGGTTAGGGGATTTAATTTGGATGTTGATTCCCTTTCATAGGTATATTGATAGGGCGGGGCAGATTCTTTAACGTTTATGGAGTGGGGGGTTGTCCAGGATGTGTCTTTTTATTAAAATCACAACAAAATATCTACTGTTTCACGCGAAAGGTGAATAATGAAATTGAATGAACTAGTACAGCATATCTGCAGTAGATAACTTAAGATGGGCAGAGATAAAGGCAAAAGAAATTGTTTACTATAAAATTTTACTGAGAGCCAACTATATCTGAATACTACTACTACATCTCGTCAAAAAGAATATTTCCCAAACTGCATTATCTACGTGTTTAAAATTATCGTGGGTTTGTTAGATGTTTACCTCTAGTGAAATGTTTACTATTGATGTTAACTTGTGTAACAGTACGTGAACTCCCGCAAATTAATCCCCACCCTCTCCCTATCCATTTCTCTACCCTTTCCGTTAAGAAGGAAAATTTATTAAAAAGTGTTTATTTGTTAAAATTTATGAATGTAACTGTACTTGCAGAATATCAAACAAAAATAAAAACAAGGCAATTAATGTTGGAAACAAATTTTCAATAATAATATTGTTTATTCAGTATTATAGTGATATGATCTTTGAACAATTCACACTTCCTTTAAAACAACATTTGAAATAATTATCGATCTACCTTGACTGGTAGCTTCTCACTTTCCTTGAGGGTCACAAAAATATTAGAAAAGTTTTTTACTCACGAGGAAGCCAAGTAAAGTTTTCCATGCAACACTACTCGTTGATATATTATTTAACTTGTCTTGATTTGTTATGAGGAACAGAGAGGGTTTTGAAGGGTGCAGGGGGCCAGCTTGCTAGCTTGCTGGAGTGCAAAAATTGAAAAATTATTTGTATACTAAAAAGTATTAGATTATTTTCTTCGTTCTTACATACCTTAAGAAAAGCAATTGCAAGCCAAAAAATAATAATAAACTAATATGTTCACCTTTGAGTAATGAATAACATGTGTTACCATTGGAAACAATTCAGTAGGCTTACACTTCACTGTGGTACATGAAAATGTTGCTAAAACAATGTTTACGTATTGAATATCTTAGCGAACCGACACCTTAAGTGTAATATCAAACTGTGTATTATTTATAGTAGCTTACAGCTGGGCATTGATGTAAAGACTTTCAGATATCATGGAATTTAAATCGTGCATATGGATTTGCTTGCTTTTTTATATTCATACAGTATATAGGTTAGCGTGTTTTGATATTTGTTCATTTATTTCCAGCTATTTTACTTTAGTTAATTTAAAAAGTTTGTTCTTTGTGCTGTGCCGTAGCACAAGTTTTCCCCTTCTACTTCCTCATACCTGTGTGAGAACTCTATATTATGTTTCCTGAAGAAAGTTTAGGTGATGGCATGTTGTGGTGAATTAGGTGAACTACATAACAATCGCATATCTTTATTCTGTGGCAAATTTCATTGTCGCTCTATGTATTCTATTGATCTGTGACTTTCATTCTGTTTCTGCTTTAGTATTTTGTAATTGAACACAGAATATTCAGTAGATGTAGATCAAATAATATCATTCCTACTTTCATTATGCAATGTTCATATGATGTAAACAAGTTCTATGTGCTCAGTGTCTTACGACAATGTAGAATGTGTGGTGTTATTCATCTTCATGTTAGTGTAAGAAAATTTCTTTTGCAGCCCCAGAGTATGATGTTTCCTGGACTACATCCAATGGCAATGATGTCCACATCAAATCTTGGCTATACATCACGTGCTGCTGGTTTCCCTGGAGGCATGTATGGATCAGGACCAGCACCATACCCTCCAATGTATCCGAGTCCAATGCCTTCTCAACCTGGAGGTCAGCAGGGAACAGATACCCAGGTAGAATGCATGTGAAATATTTTGTGGTGTTTGTTTCATATCCAACATAGCCTCTTTCACCCTCCTTCCCTACCAGGAGCTGCATCCATCAACTTCTTGTATTGTCACCAAGAGAGGAGGCGCTGATCAGTCAATACTGATAAACATAATGCCATAACTTCTTATGACTGTTATTTTGCAAATATATCACAAAAATTGGCAATTAGTAGTGAGATTGACCTAGTGAATTAAATTTATTTTTAAAAACTCTCTGTCATTGTCTTTTTATTGAGTTACCATTGTATGTATTTTCCACATTATTGTTTTTGTTAACCAGGAAACAACGTTCTTGTACATCCCAAATAATGCAGTAGGAGCCATTATAGGGACCAAAGGCACTCACATTCGCAACATCATAAGATTCTCAGGAGCGTCTGTGAAAATTGCCCCATTGGAGCAGGAGAAGCCTCAAGACCAACAAACGGAAAGGAAAGTAACAATTGTTGGTACACCTGAATCACAGTGGAAGGTAAGTTTCACAGAAAGAAAGGATATTGTAATGTATGATGTATGGAATATTTCAAAATATACACATTTAACCTTAAGGAAGAAACCTTGCATAGGAGTTTTCTTGCGATTCGGGTTATTTTGTGGTTATTGAGTTGCTTATAATTCGTTGCAGTTGAGTAATGTATCATTACTTTATAGTTGTATTGTCCACATCATATAGCACTTTGCTGGCAGTGCTATGTGCAGTGCATATTAAAGGTGTGAGAGATATTTAAAAAAAAATTACATTTGTGTAATTTGGGGGGGGGGGGATACAGGAAACTGAATTTTTCATCTTAAACAGTGCAATTAGAACTATCCATATGCAAAATTTGAAGAGAAAATGGCGTTACATAACTTAAACGTTCATCCAAGAAATTGAAACAAAAAAAAATAATTTTGAAACACATTTGAGAAAATGTTTGTTTTGGAAGAAGAAAAAAATGAAGAAATGTCGCAGAGGTTTCATGTAAAGTACACTCAAAAATTAATGAATATTTTTAAAATCGCAGAGCTTTGAGTAAGGCCAGAACAACAGATGTTTCTTTAGGTTTGGGAAAATCCTATGAATGGTGTAGGTCTGAATGTTGTTCACATACAACAGATAGAAATTTTGAGAAAAATACTCTTTTTGTATCGAGGGACGCCAAAATGTGCATTTCCTTTTGAAATATCAATTAATTTTCTGCAGCATTACTTAACTTTCTCTGTACTACATATATGAGAAAGTAATAATTGACATATATTGACAAGGTAACAGTAGTCTATGTATACAATTAACAATTTTTGACACATATGAATATGCTATTGTTGTTGAAATGTAAAGCATGTTATTTGATTCAGTAAAGTAGAATTGATTTTGATCCGTCTACCATTGTGAAATAAGGAACCAATCCACAAAAATGTGTAATATCTCAATATTAGGAAATGTTAGAGGGGTCATTTTTGCATAAAATGCATGTCCTTTAATATGCTTTTGTTCAAGTAATCAGCAGATACACTACTTTTATTTGTGAATTTTTTATTAGCAACTACGTCCTTTTTTCTCAGTTAGGTTTCCATGGGGCTTGGTTCCTATTTGCATAATGCAGTCTAATTGTATTCTCAATGGAAAATAAACAGCATGGAATTAATTGGCTGACGTTATGGAAACAAAATTTTTGGGTCTTTCAGTTTTGTGAAAATTTAAATGGAACATACATTTAAATGAATCAAATACAAAATTAAGTTCATTATGCTGTACGTTCAGAATTCTTTCAAATTCAGTCAGCCTTCATAATACTCGTTGGGTATATTTTACAAAGCATTTTACACATGCCTAAGATGTGACCAATTGTTCTGGGGAAGCACTTCCGGTAACTTCTTGGTTTTTAGATTATAGAAAATATTTGTACAAATACTAAAGTCTGATGCTAGTGATTCATGTAAGCCTCTCTTTTGTTAATCTAGGTATTCTACCATTGCTTTTTAATTTATGAAAGAGACAATGTGAAATGTTTTGTCAAAAATTGCTGATCTTATCACATTTTCAGAGAATTCAAATATTTGTAACTACAACACTGAATATAGTAATTACATGAAAGTGTCAGTATCAACATTACATTATTTAACTATACATTGCAAGATGACATTGACTTGAGTATGGATTTTAATTTAAAGTGCTAAGTAAAATCTTTTGTTGCATAACTACTTGGAACAATAAAACCTAAATTAAAAATGATTTTAACAATGATTGTACTATACAATTTTAAAAATAATGCCTGTTACAAGTATTGTACCCACCAGTTTTGTTCCAACCTAGTCGTAATATATGCATTGTAGTTGTTCTTCATTGCAGGCCGTTACAAGGTGAAAAAGCCTTTCTAATAAAGTATTTAATGTTAATTAAGTTACTTAAGCATCTGGAATAGAAGTGCACCTGTCTCTCAAGGTTCACATTTGGGCCCTCCCTGGTTTGTTTATTAATGACTTATGCCTCACAATCGATGTAGAATTTTTGTTGTTTGTCAATGATTAAAGCGTTATTGATATATTTCTCTCTCATAAAGACATTATTGTCTTGCAAATTTGTCATTAATAAGCCATACTCTTGGTGCATATACAACAATATTATTTACGTAACACTTAGGGGTAATATTTGACAATTAAATTAAATTTAATGACCATACAGATAAAATAATCTATAAATCTACTCAAATTTCAGGATTTGTCAAAAGGACTTGCCACTAATCAAATTCAATAAGAACTGAAAACCTTATACATATTGTTCATTAGACCCATACTCCTTTTCAGCTCACCTGTTCAGAATCCTTTCTTTGGTTTCATGTGATGGTTTATGGTCTGTTTATGTCCGTTATGTATTTCGATACGTTTCATGGTTTTTTAGAATCACTGCGCATTATCTTGGATTACCTGATCCCTTTTTGGGTCATAATTATGAAACAATTTCATCAGTGTTCATGATCCCATCATTGAAATTGTTGGGAGACTTGAATCATGTTAAATTTATTTATAAATTGGTCAGTGTTAATATTACTAGACCTTAATTATTGTAAGAATTGAGATTAATGTGCCAAATAGAGTGGGAAGACAATTTCCTCCACTATTTTACACTCAAATGTATGGTACCGAGAACACCCTGAATACTCCCATAACAAGAACGTGCAACTTAGTAAACGTATATGGAATTAAATTATGCAGCATTATTGTAGCGACTTTCAATAAAACAATGGAATCTTTGATTTTGAAATGCAAATCTGTAATGTGATCCTAATTTATAAAGGAGGAGTGTAGTTCTTTTCGAGACTAATCGCAACTTAAATCGCTAGAGCTTCAGAGCATTGTTGTTCGGCCTACTATTTTTGTAGAATTGTATTTTCATTTGGACATACACTGTCTGAGTGATAAGGAATAAATAAATAAGTAATTTGTGAAACCATGTTTTGAAAATGAGTCCTGGCAAAAATCTAATAGATGGAAGGAGACTTGGCATCTCTTCAAGGTAACTGCCCAGTGCACATGAAGTAAATGTGAGGCAAGTATGGAATAAAAACATAGGTTTGTGAAACTCAAAAATTGGTTATCCCTGTATAGTATTGTTTATTATTAGCACAAAAGTTTCATAACTAATTGCTTACATCATCAGGCACCGCCTGAGGGGAAACTAATTGTATTGTGTTAAATCACTTAATTTTATTGAATCAAATATAACTGACAATCCGGAAGATTTTGTCTACAACAATATCTATACAGTATTTGAACTACTCTTGAGTGTGCAGTTCCATCACTCTCAGCTAGACCACTTCCCAATCCAATCAAGTCATATGAGGTGTCATTTGGCACATCTTGGTCTCGTGATGAGGAACTGAAAATTTGGTTTTGGAGCTGTCCAGAAGATTTAAAGAAGTTTCCAAAAATGTGTTTTTTACTTGTTTTGGCACTGTGATCATAGGGATTATGGGGAGAATTAAATCACTGCCCCCTAAATAGATCTATGTAGGGGGGTGTTGATTAAACTTCAGTACCCAAAGGCTTTCGCTCAATGCACCATATTCTTCTTTTACGATGATGGCAACACTGATGAGCACTGATGATACTGATTGGTAGTGATACAGTAGAGCAAATGACGAAACTGTCTGGTTTGAGTGTAATAACAGCAATCACAACATTTGGAATAAAAGTACGAGAAAAGGTACTAGAAGCAGTAGTTGGTAACAATGTATAAAAAATGATTGAGCGCCAGACGAGCCAGATTTGTCTCAGAAATCAGGTCCAAGAAACTGATATGTTTCACATGTAATAAACTTGGGTACCATATTCACTGAAGACTTAGTTGTGGTTAAATGGTTTAATTTAAAAAAATATTGAATAATTAAAATATTTCCAAAATTTAGATCAAAGATGTTCAAGAATTTTGTATTTGGCTGGCCGAGACGAGATGAATCACTGTTGATCAAGCTATTCTTTCAGCCATCAAGTCGGTTGATCTGGCCAGTCTTAAGCTTTGCAAATTTGACAAACCTTCATTAATATTTGTGGCTACTTTACAAGGTGACCTTGGGGCATTTTCAAAAGGTTCTTAAAAATTGCCCCAAATTTACCCTTTAAATTTCTTGTAAGAATAGATTGAAATACCCTTATAAAGGTGGCATTGGTTTGTTTGTCACTGTTAAATAGGATTTTTTGAAAATTGTAAAAGTGAAATATTTTTTGCAACTTCCTACAAGTAGAATATTGAAGAGAGAGATTTTTCAAAAAAAAAGTGGTTGGCCGTAATTAGTTCTTTTATTAGGTCATAGTTGTGTGTAATTTGTGTAATTTTAAGAAGTAACAAAAACAAGATTTTTTTCTAAAATTGCAAAAACATTTTTGATTTCTCTTGTGTCATTAATATTTCATTTAGTGTCGATTGGTAAATCAAATTTTTAATTATCAGTTCATGTGTTTTAAATAATATCCTATTAAGTTTCTCAGAAACAGAAGTTTTACTGTGAAAATTAGCTCAAAATTCCACTTTATCAGAAATGCTCAAACACTATTTACTTAAAAATGCCACCAATTTTTTTTCTTCTCGCTTTTTGCATGAAAAGTTCTAATTGCGTTGTTAAAATGTGACATGAAGTTCCATTAGGGTATTCTTCTGTTTTTTCAAAAATTACATAAATGTATTTTTGTTATAATTTTTTTCAGGCATTGAATATGCACACTTTTAGTGAATTGTATGTGTTATTGCATTTACGAGTGGATGTGTTTCAAATTACTTCCAATAATGTTTTTGTAAACTCAAAATAGTACCATGAAGAAGAGCTTCAAATTTTGCAGTTATAGTCTTAAATGCCTTTTCCTGAAAAATGGCTTCAGTTTTCAACGGAAACTTTCTTGTAGAACAAGTTTTTACTCTTCTATAATATTCTTAAAGTAATATTTTGATTCTACTATTAGAAAACCAAAAAATTGAGATAATTTCATAAAACTGTACTTTGGGGAAGTCTGAATAGCTAGTCCTGACCAAAGAAAATAGGATACTAATACAAGAAAGTCTGTGCTATTCTGTTGCACTACTAGTTAATTCCTCTGAAAAACCATTTCTCATTACTCTTTATCCCAATTGTACCATCTTGAGCCAATCTTACCCCTACCTCCTATTAATCAATCAAACCTTCACTACTCAAGGTACCCTTTCACCCTCCAGGTTCATAAAAGGCTTCCCTACAAAAACTACTGCTATCTGTTGCAATTAAACCAATAACTATTTCATTAGGAGCACTAGTGTGCATTTATTCCATTTTACGGCAAAGCAAGCCCATTCATTGGCAATATGACATTTTCTTTCAATTATTTCATCTGTCTTGTGCACTTAATACATTCATGCCTAGGTGCAGTTAGTCATTATCCATGACACATCTGTAAGTGGAGGAAAACTGACATTCTTAAATATGAACTTCTGAGATAAATCAATTCAGTGTAAAATAAACAGTTCACTCCTAACTTACAGAAATATAATTCTATGCAGTGATGAACATTATCATGGATCAGTTGATGACAGTCTATTGGAACTAAAGTATTGCATTTATGGATTCCTGAATTTTGCATAGCATCCAGATGTGATGTTAAGCAAGTTAAGAAAAATAATTATTTTGTAAACATTTGAAACTGTATGGCTGTACGTCATAGACTAAAACCTGTTTGATCATCAAACAAAGCTAATACAGAACTTCTTTGATATTGGTTCAGTACTTGCAGACTATCGTTTTGTAAGTCAGTGCTAGTTTCTTTTTATATATATTAGTGAAGATTTCTCACTATGTTTTCATTGCCAAAACGTGATGATTTTTTTCCCCCCTACATGCGTTTCTGATTAGTAAGATTTATTTTGAGAGAACTCTATATCAAGAGTCCTTATTTTAAACTCTCACCTGGCCTTGTGATTTGCAACCATGTATCTGCGACCAGTCAAGACAAAGCTATGTTAGCACTTTAGGCCAACGCGGAGAGATGGAAGTCGGATCACAAGCTCAAGCAACTTCCTTGTTTCTATTTTTCCTATTTAATCCATCTGATACTGAAGTATGAGGTTGGTAGGTCAAAATCTTTAGGGGGAAAGGTGGATCATGAGTGGACAAGACAAAACATCGAATTTCTCAGTTCTATCCAATATGCTGAAGACATTGAAAGTGTGATATCAAAAATGTGGAAAGAAGTTATGGTTCATTTTCTGATTTATTATGTGCAACGCCTATTATTATTATTATTATTATTATTATTATTATTATTATACTATTTATTACTACTACCTACTACATACTACTCTACCACATATTCACTACTACTCACCCCTACTACTTACCACACTACTATACTACCACTACTATACCTACTACCACCACTACTCTACACCACACACTCACATACTACTACCACTAAATACTACTACCATCACTATACATACCACTACTTCCACTACTACACCACACTCACTACTACACCACACTACTACTCCACCCTACTACTATACCACCCACCACCCCACTACTTACCACCTATACCTACTACCTACCCACTACTACTCACTACCACTCACACTACTACCACTACCTACTACTACACTAATACTACCCACCCACTACTCACACTACCTACTACCACCCTACTACCCACTACTATACTACTCCCACTACTACTACACACACTATACTCACTCCACTGACAACTACACCTACTCACTACTACTACTTACTACCAGCTACTACTCACTACTCACCTACCGACTATACTACTACTACCACTACTACTACACTACCACTACATACTACTACTACCACTACTTACTACTACTACCATACTACTACTACGACTACCAACTACTACTACTACTACCACTACTATACTCTACCACTACTACTACTCTACCCCACTACTACATACTGACTACCACTACTACTACTACTACCACTACTACTACCACTACTATAATACTTACTACTACCACTACTACTACCACTCCACGATGACTACCACTACTACTACTACTACCACCACTACTATTACAAAATACTTCTACTACTACTTACTACGACACCACTACTAGGACACCACTACTACCACACCACTACCAACTACTACCACCACCACTACCACCACCACCACCACCACCACCACCACCACTACCACCACCACTACTACTACTATTTAAAGGGTTAAAACCTGGAAATAAAAAATTAAAAAAGAAAAATAGTAAAAAAGCGTGTGTGAATGTACATATAGGTGCATGCACATATACATGCAATCGTAATCATTTTCAGACACAAGGTACGTTTATACTTTTCATGATTTAGTATAGAAAATATCATAGCGTTTCAAAATATTTTTGCAGAAAAAACTACTTGTTATCATAGCAAAACCAAAGAGGGAGTGGGAAAGAAGTGAAAACAAAATTGCTTCGCTTCTCTGCACAATTCTTTTTCTAAATTTTCTTGTGTAGACTTTACACTACCTTTATAGTTTGTTTGTTTGTTTGTTTTTCAACACCCTCCAACACAGTGTGTAGTAACCGCCTACATTTGTATGGATGTTACCAAAAGATTGGTTGATGACAAAATATCAGTCTGTTCTTATTATATTTAATTATTAATTAATTATTATTAATTAATTAAGAATGGTGGTGCTACAATGGCGTATACTTACTCGTATTTTATTTACCCTTTTCAAAAATTCAGAAAGTTGAACAAAAATTGGATAATGTGTCATTTTTACATGCATACTTTGCACTAAAGAGAACAAAAATTAAAGAAAAAGTATTGTTGAAGTTTCATGTCAGTTCCCCTTTAAATCTCCTCAAATTATCCATTTCAAATTCAAGGGCGTGAGGGCACAGCCAGATCCTGTCTATTGTTTAGCCACTAGTGGTGTTCACAGAGGCATATCTTGTTTCGTAAAACTGGATATTTTTTCTTAATGTAATCAGAGATTACAAAAGCTTACTTGCTAAGAGCTTCCATTTTATGCTGGAGCTAAATCTACTAAATAACATCATTACATAAACATTCTCATGTAATCATTCAATTTTCCAAAAAATTTGCAAATGTTCAAAAAATATAACATAACTGTTACAAGAAATGCAAAAAAATGGGGGCTAGTTAAGCATCACTTGTTTTATTCTCTAATGCTTTATCTCATAATGGTTGTAAAATTCAGCTTAACGTGGTAATTCCCATTGTTATTATATGAGAGATTTTGGTTTCCCATTCTCAGTATTACTTATTTAGCCATCCCCTAACCTTTGAGTATAGTAGGATTTATTTAACCATGCACTTAACATAAATCAGTTGTTCACTGTTCCAATCATCGGGAGGTTGAACATCCCCAGAGTGACGTCACTGTAATGACAAATAAGCTCCCGGTTGTATAAATCGGCGACAGCTGATTTCCATCAAGTGCAGGACTAAATAAATCATACTGTAGGTTATTATCTAAATCCATACTACGTTTTTTGTTTTATGGAGCTGTCACCTGGAGGTGGCACTGGATGTCGTGGGTCTAGCAAAAATAAAATGCAACAAAATGATTTACAAGCATTTGCAGCTTATGTATAAAATTAACTTTAATTTAGTGGCTCTTTTTACACAAGAAAATAAGAAGCAATGCATGAAATTGAAGTAAAGAAGAAAATAATAATTTTTTTTACAATAATTTTTATTATGAAATTTGTACCAACACTGAAAATGATGTACTACTTTGCACGTTTGGCACATAATTCTTGTGCGTTGGCGACACATACTGCATTTTCTTTGAGAACAATCTATTCTAATGCGTGTTTCATCAGACTCTTCTCTTACTTTTGGTTGCACTCTAACTTTGAGGGAGGGGGGGCTGCGGCAGGGGAGACTTCAAGGCCCCTTTCCATAATACAAACAGCAAGAAACTTAGACAATCACCATTGAAAGACACAGTTAAATACATTGTATATTTTGTTGTGTTTCTTCTGACGGGTTTAAAAATATGTTATCAAGAAGTATCCTCCATTTTCACAAATATTTTATCGATTGAAAAAAAAAATAGCGCAAACTGTGACAAGCTCTTTCAAATCAATGAACGCTGGTAAATAAATAGATTCTGTGATAAAATGTGCTTTTCAAATAAGTGTCTATTTTAACAAAATATGTAAAGTATGCTCCTTCAATTACGTAAATGTGCATCAACAGAAATAATCAGCCAAATATGCACAAACAATAAATTAGATTAATCTATATAGCATCATATTCTAACTAAATGTCAAGCAATTTCTCTGATTTACGCACTGAAGCAACAGACAAAAACATGCAAGATCATAGAAATCCGCTCTTAATCATTGCCCTGCATTGCAGGATTCTTGACCAGACACCTCTTAATCATTGCATTGCATTGTAGGATTGTTGACCAGACAGACCTAGAGATTGGGAGCTAAAACGCATGGTCCCTTTTAACTTAAGCCAGATTGCTGAGTCACATTAAGCCAGTTTGAAGGAAAATTCTTACAACTGGCTGCTGTGATTGGCAGTTTCATGGGAATACTCCTTTCAATGTCATTTGAATGACAGCATTAACCAACCAAATGGGCAATAAACATTCCTGCCTCATCCATGTTCTCTCCTATCCCCATGCATACATATAAAGCCTACATATTTAAATGACCTTTTAGAGGTTTAGAGCTTGCCCCAACTGAGATGGTTCCCCATTGGGAGAGATACCTTAAGTTTTCAAAAATTACAGAAATTAATTTTAGTCATTAGTATTTACATTAACGGCAATCTGTTCGCATTAATTTATTTATGAGTACACGTGCTTTAAATAGTGCCATATAAAGTTTCTTCAGTATGATTTTATTCGTTTTAATGATTATCCTAAAATACATTTACAAAGTGAAGAGAGAGGTTTGTAATGCGACGCGAAAAAACTGAATTTTCGGCAGAAAAACTCTTATTACAAGGGTTATGGCTACGAAAACTTGGATAAACCCTGTTGTTAAATATAGAAAGAAAAAACGTACTCTATAATATGGTGTAGCCAGAATCAGTGTTTCATGGGTCCGTGACTTGAATGATAGCAAAACGTCTCTCTCTTCTGTGAACAACTTGAGCGGTTAAATAGTTTAGCCGATTTTCATCAAAATTGATATTCCCTAGTCGATTTGGCTGATGTCGCGGTCTCTGAAATTTGACGATTCAGAGAATGGCGCTGACCTCATGTTCGTTAAAAACTAATTTTTGGAAAATTACGAAAGTTCTTCAAAATTTTTTCGGCATCTTCCTGCACTAAAATATCAAAGATAGATTTTTTCTTTTAATGAAATCTTCCTCAAAGATAGATTTTGAAGTATGGTCATGTAGAGGTCATGTAGAATTTTTCGAAAATTTGAGCACTTTTCTCATAGTTTCACATGAAAATACGGGCGAGAAAGTATGTACTATTTTAGCCACTACTAGTTACCTGGCAGTTTCATGAGTGAAAATTAATAGTTACTGAAAATTTGGGGAATGGTGGATTCCCTCTCCCCCCTCTCCCTCTCTCATTCCCATCCCCCTTTCCCCCATCCTCCTCCCCCCTCCCCTCTCTCTGTCTCTCCTCCCAGATCCATGCCTGATGCTCCTTAGTTTCTCTCGGCAGGGTGCAGGATGGGTGGTAAGACAATGTCCTGTATGGAATTATTGTCATATTTCATTAGAGTAGCCAATAGGCTGTATGAATCATTAACAAGCTCATGGTGGCAATTATTTCAGCTTCACAAATAGGCATATATCCTTTATTGTAAGATCACAATTTCCAAGAAGCAAGGGATTAGTGAGAATTCATGAAGGGTTGAAGGTCATAAAGTACATAAATAACATACTCAGTTTTGTTGTTTCTTTTCATATCGTTTGTTGTGTTTGTGTATAATGTAATGGGTTATATGTTGATCATATAACCCATTACATTGGAACGTGCACCCATAAACAATCCTTGTATTTTATAAAAGAATTTAATAGATGAAATTTTATATTTCTTAATAATTTTATTGATCACTTATTCCTCAAGTCTTTCATGATGGGATATTCTCATAAAGATGATCTACATTACAATTATAAATTTAAAAAATTAAGTTTGAAAAACATCTGACCTAGTTTGAGATCATTATCATTTTACAATAAAAAACCAAGGTGAGCTCTAATAATGCACGCAAATACAATTTCCTGTAGTTGCAGTTTTAGCTGGGAGATTTTATTTATTTATTTATTTATTCATTTGTTTGGTAAGAATATTGTACAAAATTATACCATTCTAAATTTAAGCTACAAAATGTGTGAACAGTCCTGTGTGTAAGGAAGTATATTTGATGTTTATTTTTGTGATCTTGCGCATTTGTCCATGGAAGTGATCCTCTTCTGATTTGAGGAGAAATGAGGAAAGTTATGAATACTGTCTGGAAGTTTGGAAAAATTCCTTTTTATTATTGTGACGATTTATGTTGTTTACGATTATGACTTCCAATAATAAGAATCACTTAATTGTATTTCTGAAATTGTAGTAGATTTTCATTTTGTCTATTTTTTGGCATTTTGTCTTTTTCTGCCTTATCTGTTGCCGTTTCTGCCTCCTCTTCTCCTCTCCCCGCCCCACCCTTTGTGTCAACAATCGTTATAAAGCTGGAGACATCCTTGCAAGCCTGAACAATAGGAAGGTAATCGTGTTGTTTTTCTAAGCATGCAGAGGCTCCAGTGTCAGGTTCTGTTAAAAATCTAAAAGGAAAGATGATATGGTGATGATGTGTTTTTATATTTTTTATTGTTGCATACAGATTTGTTTGCTTAAGAGTAATCTCATTCAATGATTATGTAGGACCTTGGATCTCACTTGAAGACAAACTGAGGAGGGTATATTATCTACAGACAGCTCTCTTTTTCTTTCCTCTACCCTTCTGCCGATTACACAAGGGTGAAGAACAAAATCTACAGTTCAGTTTTCATTGATACCTTTTGAAGATTCAAAAGGGAGTCCACAATAGCATTTTGTTGAGGCAGCATTACATGAGAAATAAATTCATAAGTCATTATACTGGATGGTCATATGCAATCAAGATTGCAGAGAAAATAGTTTCCCTCCATGCGAGTGCTAATGTAAATTTTAGAGTAAAAATTTGAATCATTATAATAATAATAATTTATTATTATTATTATATTTTTTCTAAGCCAATTTTGGTAAAAATAAATGCCTGAATTTCCAGGCTCTACTCATGTATGTCAAATCCATGAATACTTCAACCTGATGGATGCTTTTTGTCTATTATCAAGTGAAAGTAATTTTTGTGCAAATCGTGGTTTCTATAGCGAATTCCTGGGATACTTTTGTTGCTTGCCTATATGCTTTTTCAGGAAAGGCAATCTCTCGCTCTCTCTTATTAATGTATGAAGGTTCACACATACACTTGTGTTTTGAGGTAATGGCTGAGATGATGACCATATCCTCATCATCTCTTTTTTGAAAAGTACTGATCGTATTAAAGGCCAGAGGCATGCCTGTGAGAAATTTCCTTGGTTGTGAAATGTCTGACCTATGCAGACTTATAATGTTTGATTATTTTACGGTTTCAAAATTCTCTTAATTTTCTTTATGTAGATCAAATGTCTATAATAATGAAAAGAATTCTCGAACAGGATATTTATTTATTGTTGCCTTTATTTATTATTATTATTGAGCTATATAATATCGTATGATCTGTGGGGCTTCTAGAAGTACTAAGTTGTTGCAATGAGTTGATTTTGCAACAATTAATTCCCTTCAATTCTTTTCAATTAATTCCCTTCTCAGGTTCTTGCACTGTAATGGTGTTTTGTTTCTGACGACAATGCCTATAATTTATTCTTATTGCTTAAAAGATAAACCATTCCTTGGAATTTAATGTAATTTTAAGGTGTCAGGAGTGAGAGGAAGTAGGATCCAACTTGCCCAATCAGAAGGCTTGTATTTTCTCACTATAGGAATATCAGTATGATCACCAGATATAAATATTTCAATCATCCTGCCTTGGGGTAAAGTTTTGTTGGCTCCAAACAAATATGATTTCTCACCACAATGGTGATCCTTAATTTCCCCCACTGTGCTGATAATTTGCAAATTTGTGTCATTTCTTGTGAAATTCTGTTGGTTTCTGTCATTGTTTCTTTTTTTGCAATTGCTGTGATTTGTTTCTTCTTTGACAAATGTGATCAAGATCATCATTTTACTACTTTCGAACAACACTTCCTTACTGAAAGAGATAACATTTCTCTTAGTGTCGTCAAGATATTCGGTTTGGAAACTCGTATGTCTTTGTGGAAGTCCTGTGCCAATTTTTCAAACTTCCTCCTTAACTCTTCTGCTGCCAGGCACGTCTTTTGCCTTTTTCTTACAGCGAATCATACCTCGCAAGTGGATACAAGTCTGAGCTGTTAAAGTTAGGGATGCGATATCAATGTCTAGGTTTTCAAAACATCAATGTTTTTATAAAAACATTTTTAAGCCAATGTTAAAGCCGATGTTTTGTGTTACACATTTTTACATGGGCAATGTTTTTTAAATGAAAAAGGTCCATCAAAAGAGAATTCTATAATAAATTTCAGACAACCATAAATTGAAATTTTTTTTAGACAAAAATGACTAATGGTGAAAAATAAATAAAATCAAAATTTTTGTCAATAAAGATTTTTTTGAATTATCGAATCGGATCATCCAAGGTTTTGTTTCTTTTCCTACTGATTTTTTGGACTACGTTTTGTCAGCTGAATCTCAATTAAATAGTAATAATAGATGCAACATTCAAATTATCAAACATACACTGTGAACTTCAATGGTTACTATACTTGGGTTTTTATTTCTTGGCACGTGAGGGCCTGTCTTCATGATGGAATATCTCATAGCATTTTGTGTCTATTTATGTTGCTAGGTGTCACATGATCGTGACTATATTGAGCAATGCTGGCAATCTCTCACCACCTCTGACAAAAAATCAATTGATAAAAATAAAGTTAAATAATACTTATTTGTTACATTGTAATTCCCAGAAAATGTGTTTATGGGGTTTCCGGCATAATAATTTTTAAAAAACTGGATTCAAACTGATTTGAGTGAGATTGAGCAGTCATTCCCAGACCCTGAAAATCCCCTTTTTAATTGCTAGTGAGAACAAAGGCTATGCTGCCGAAAGAAGGCATTGATGGTAATACCATGGTTGTCGTTATTGAAATTTGATCTTGGCATCATTTTGATGACTTTTTTATAGCACATCTGTTCATTAAGTTTCTCTTTTTATTCTAAAATGTGATTAGGAAGTGGTACTGAATGTAAGGTAAGACATTTCTAACAATCTTGCACAAGACAAATTATCTTTGAAGATCATGTGATGCATTACCTGGAGGATTCAGAAGATTGAAAAATCTGTTGAAATTTGAGAAAAATGTGGTTAGACCCTCTTAATATATTGAAAAATTCCATAACAATTGCATTGATATTTTATGATATTGCTTTTCTGTTCATTTGTTTTACTTAAACTCTCATGCCTACAATAAATTGAAGTATAAATAGAAGGCTTGTAAAATCCAACATCTTCAATTCAAAATATCAGCAACTTTAAAAGAAATGTAGCTTTTGTAATTTACAGTCAAATTAATCCTCAAAATCTAGAAAAATGTTTTATAATATGGTAATATTGATATATTTTGTATAATATTAATAATATGAAAGAAGCTTTTGTATAATACAGTTGTAGAATTGAGTAATTCTTATTACTGTTTGTCATGTGAGCCTCAAATGAAATATTCACACTAGCAAATTCCCTTTGTACATTTCCACTCTTAAAATGTTTGCTTGCTATTAAAGTTAGTAAATGAGTTACAGAAAGTTCCCTGCTTTCAATTATATGAAAAGTCATTTTAGGGATCCTGCTTAAAATATGTGTATTACTCTAATTATTATTATATTTATAATTTCTAAATATAATATATTATTATTATTATTATAATTTCTTTATCAAAACTGAGCATACGTTAGTTTTGGAAACTGTCTCGAAATAAATTCTCCTTATTGGCAGAATATTCTCAGAAAAATATCAAATTTTACACAATTTTTTTGTTTGCTTTCTTTCTTTCCCCTCTTAAGTATTGATATTTTGAAGGTAATGAACTGTTCATTTGATTTCATTGTATTTCTTTCTTTCCTTTTTAAGGCTCAATATCTGATTTTTGAGAAGATGAGAGAAGAAGGATTTGTTGCTGGAACAGATGATGTACGTCTAACTGTAGAGATCCTAGTTCCATCTTCCCAAGTTGGCCGTATTATTGGAAAAGGAGGACAAAATGTTCGGGAGCTGCAGAGAGTGACTGGTTCAATTATTAAGCTTCCTGAACAAGGTGCTGCTCCTCCTCAAGAGGAAGAAACAACTGTTCACATTATTGGACCCTTCTTTTCAGTACAGGTATTTTGCAGATCATTTTTTATGTTAAAAAAAAGAAGAAAAAATAATTTTGTTGTTATTATTATTATTATTATTATTATTGTTATTATTACTATTATTATTACTACTATTATTATTATTTTTATTTTTATTACTATTTTGTTAATATTTATCATATGTCACTGTTCTGACTCGCTCTGAAAAACTTCCTTGAATTTTCAGTCAGCCCAGCGTCGTATCCGTGCTATGGTTCTTCAAGCCCAGCCCCTGCCTTCTGGGGGCAGAGCAACAAGAGGGGGAACACGCAGAGAACCACCCCAACAATAGATGTGTGGGAGTAGGTAGCTACCCTACCAGTGACCAACATTCTTATGGAAGAGATAATGTAGTTTGAAGTTTACAACGTATATACCTCAGAATATTAAGAAAATACAGCCCACATTATACCAAAGATGTGATGAAGATCGAAGAAAGAAGAATTTCATCGGAAATTAGAGGAAAACGTAACATCTGAGTTCCTGATAATTATTAATGTTATAATAATTTTTAAAAAAATAATTTTGTGAATATTTTTGATTTGTCCGTTAAATTCTCATCTGATTACAGACTTGGAGTAGATGTGTTTTAACGGGCATTAATAGAGGTGATTTTTTTTATGCAATGGCAGACTTGCTATACATGACAAAGGATTTTGTCAAGTGACGTTTTAATTTTCATTATCTCTCAAGGAAAGAAGAACTTGCAATTATTAAATGTTGTGGGGACTGAGCTGATAGTATGCTGTTGCGAATTTTTGGAAGCTCCTAATTCAAACACATCGATTCAGGGATTTATACCACGGATATAAATTTTTTTATAATTAAGAGAAATAATACAGTAATGTAGATTAAGTTAGAAGGGCATTGTTCACGCAGATATAATTAAGGATGCAATTTTTAAACAGACTGCTGTTTAAAAAGAGTGGGTTTGATTTTTGAGATTGTATATTGCGTGGTCACTAGTCTGTGGACATGGTGACATCTTTTGCCTTCTGTACTTGTTCCCTGTATATTCCACGATGGCATTAACATTCTCCTGATGAAAGAAAAATGCCCATTTTGAGGGTGTTTTTTAAATAATGGGAGGAACGTTTATAGTTTTTCTGGGTCGCGAAAATATTCCTGGAGAAATATTTTCGTTATTTGTCGTCTTACTGTATGTAAAAGGTAAGGTCCACCGAACTTTCGTTCAGTCAAAGTGTATATGAAGACTTCGGGGAAATGGGGGGTATTAAACGTTGATGTTTTTTTATTTTTTTTTATTATTGAGATATGTTTCTTAGAACCTCGTTCAAGAGGTTTTTTAATGGAGGTGAAAGATATTGAAGAACAGGGCCAGGCTTACTTCCATCTTATAGCGGGAGCCCTGTTGTTTAGTTAGTACAAAGTGAATAAACTTAAAAATAATTGAAAAGAAAGACCACTGTTGCAGGTATATTGTGGTCTTTTTTTCCTTTGTAAGCAGAGTTATTACAAAAAGTTTATTTTTGATACATTGTTGGGAGAAATTTTTTGTTAGATTTTTAATATAAAAAATTTAAACAAAATGGCACATAGCTTTTTGAGCTCTGTGTATAGAAAAATGGAGAAAAAAACGTTAGCCGAGTGAGTGTGGGAAAGTTACAGTGAAGATACAACACACAATAGCTGTACGTTTTTACTTTCTTACGTAAGAATCTGAAGCACTGGAACAAATATCTTTTCCCAACGTAAGTTTTAAAATACCATCATGAAGAAAACCTATGTGCATGCCTTAAATACCCGCTAAGCCTCAACGTTTTTCCATTCAGAAAATGATGTTGTGAATTTATAATTTATTTGAAGGACGATCAAAATTGTAAACTATCATTTAGGATACATACACATATGTAAAAATGTAAATCCTGAAACTAAAGGAAATTAGTTTGGCTATGACTGTGCATTTAAGTAGTATCAATTAGCATCAAACCCATTGGATTCCATTTAGTGTGTACAGAAAGTAATAATTTCTGGTTTAGTTTGCTTGAAATTCCAATCTCTTTATAATAATTGGAAAGAAATTGCTTGAAATTGTTTGCTACATAGCACACATGTACCGACTCTGGAAATAGAATGAACTTGATTCTTCTTAAATGTATGGCATAGCACTGATTTGTGGTATAATGGTCATAGGCATTTAAAACCCTCCAAACTAGTTTGAAACTCAAAGATTAAAGTACGAGAGTAACTGAACGAAATCAACTTGCAATTTATCAAGCTAATACTAAAACTATAGGGTCTACCTTACCGACTGATCATGTAAAATTAGGTGGATGTTAACATAATTACTACAGTAAACATACAAAGCAGGGGAAGCATTTTAATTAAATTGATAAATAGTAAGTTTCATAACATGGATAAAAGTCAACACATGACTGGATTTGTTAAAATGTTTGTATAATATACCTGTTACTGGGATATAAATACAACAAAACTGAGATACCCATGCACTCTTGCAAAAAAAGATAAAAATAACAAAAAAAGAAGATATATTATATATACATATTATATATATAAAGTAAAACAGAAGTGATTGTAACTTGAAGACTGGGAATTAAGTTTCTGTGCTGTGAAAGAATGATGATATAAGGAAGTTGGCTTTTTCTTTTACCCAATGCAGTTTTATTAATCATTATTATTATTATTATTATGATGATGCTCAAATCATGTTATGAGCCTCTGTTAATTGCTGCAGTTGAATTATGAAGAGAATATAATAGATAGTTTCATATGTAACTGTGTAAGAAACTAGTAGTTATACTTTCTTCAGAATTCCTCAGTCTTGAATTGGGAAATTTGTATATCTTATAATAAGCAGATGCTGTACAAGCTGTCTGGATATATTGGTTTATTATTATTTTTTGGTAGTGGAAAGTGATCACTTCCCCTACTGGACCTTCAATACATTTTGACAGTTTTATTTTCACAAGTCTTGGAAATTCCACGAGGTTACAGTATGGAACAGACTTATTTCTTGACAACCAAGATGGCTTGTTATAATAAGAATTATCAATAGTGATCAAAACAAAGCACCTTGCCCTCTTGTGTTAAAGATGCCTGTTTGAGATGTTCCTATCAGGTTGTTTAAAGATCAATTTATGAACCTTTAAAGATTTGCAGATGGATAAATATTATTGATATAATATATATTGTATAATATTACAGTGTTGTTGTTGTTATATACAGACAATATTTTTTCTGTTGATTTGCTGGACTCAGGTTTTTGCTTTTAATACCACTGGTGATGACAACAATTACCTCAATTTTTGCTAAGGACCTTAGGTATGCTACTTCCCACCTCTTCATAAATTGAACTTTCATTAGATGATTGTACTTGTAGAGTGTAAGTGTTGAATGTTTGAAGTCGGTAACTTCTTGAAAGTACCCACTACTTGAAAGATAACCTGATTGTATTTCTCAAGTGACAGGGATAGAATGGTATTCCTGTGTTGCAAACAATGTAAACTTGGAAGAGGGTAGGGTGCTTTTAGATAGTTATGAAATGTTTTTTTTTTTTTAATTATTCACTGGAATTACAATAGTTATGTAAGGAAGATTCAAGATATATTTCCTAGCAGTGGTGTTGACATAAAATTATACCTGCTACTGCACGTTTATTAAGCATTAGACCATAGTCCGTTCTTTTATTATTATTATTATTATTTAAAGTGTGTGGTTAAGCACTGACCACCATTCAACTTGTGTTGTACTGGGGGTGTGGTTTTGGCAAAAAGGAGTTTAAAAAAAAAAGAAAAATTCTTTTCTGTTTAAAGATGCATTTTGAGCAAGAGTTTTGGTACTGTCAATGCCAAAATCACTCTCTCAATTCATCTACTACCTCATGCAGATAAAACATTTTTTGAAAGGTACATGTTTTGAAATACAAAATGAGAAAGATATAAAAATGGAAAAACACAGATCAACATTAGGAAATCATGTGCATAGTTGAATATCAATGAACTGGTTAGAAGTCACATGTGTTACCCGTTAAAAATGGAAAAGCATGTTAAAGCTTGAAAAGTTAGTTCATGAAAGGGACAGACGCCAAGAAGGGGCTGTCATATATTTGTAACCACTGGAATTTTTCAGGTGGATTGTTGCCTAGAACTGTGTATTGAGCATTAACATCTATTTAATGTTTACTGCATTTGAGCCTGTGTGATGTATTCACTTCTGCGAAGTGTGTTAGAAGTTTTAGGCATATGTGATGTACTTGTTCCCAGATGGCTATTGTGTTCAGTCTATATATCAGCCCCTTGGTCATGAGGTTTGGCCTGCCACCGACTACACTGTCTATATTATATTCCAGCTAACTTCATCAGGCGATAACAACAAAAAAAAAGTGCATTAGTCATTGGTATTTCTACAATATTTACCCCAATACCACTGAATCACCCGATCAATTGAAAAGACACCTGAATGGAATATATCTGTAGATGGAATTCCTTCTTCTTTATCTTTTAGTATTTTCTTACAGATTTTTAAAAAGGGGGGAAGCCATACAATAGCGTTCTTCAAGGTGTTTTTTTAACATATTCTATCAACACTTTCTTGTGATGCATGAACAGATCTTGTTCGTTAGAATTTTCTTAAAAAGTTTTTCCTGGTCGGGTTTGTTTTTTTCACAATTAACTTTTGAGTTCCATAATGCACATACACTTGTATTTCTATTCCAATTTATATCAGTTGTAACTTCACTAGGGTATTTGTTTCATTGAAAGGTGCAAATGGTGCATTAGGCAATGGTCAACAGTAATCGGTTTCCTTTCATATATATATTTTTTAATCTTTTTGTTGTTTGTTTTCAATTTGGGCATATATTACTTGTTTTCCTTTTGTAGCTTGGATGTATCGAAAAATGATGCTATAAATAATATGGGTTTTAGCACAAGAACACATTTCTGTGATTCAGTGTATATAGTTTCAAATACTACTGCAGCAAAATCTCTTCTAATTCTTTACTTCCTTTCTTTTCTCACTTCCTTATTTTCCTGAACTTTCATTTGTGTAATGTGAAGACACAAAATAGTAGTGTTGTTAGAAGCAAATAGATTGTTCATGCTCAGAGAAATTTTATGCGTGACAAATAATTCTATATTCCTCATACCACTCTTTCCTCTTTCATATATATAAGGTTGAGCTTGACAATCAACCTGGGTGTGGCAGTTAGCGTTTTCTGCTGCATAATTCAGAGCCTTAAAATGCTGATACTGGAAAACAGTGTTACTCAATTTTGATGTTTTCATTAAAGTTTCGTGTGACCCTTGCTTTTGATGTGATATGTAACTACTTGGTCTGTAAGATACGTTTTAAGTTCCCAATATTTGTTTATGCATGGCCAAATTTTTCTATTTTATTTAAATTATCTGACATGAAAAAGTAATGTTATTTATGTTCTTTCTGCCAACAGTTATTTGCAGTAGTATTTTGTTTTTCTTGGTTTTATGAAAATTAAGCATTTATTTAATTTTAAATTTTATTATTAAAAATGTTTGCTACTCAGCAACCTCATTGAGCATGGTATTTGATAGTGCCATATTTAAAAAGTACGAGTGATGCATGAGATCATTTATCGTACAAATAATTCTCAGGTATGATCAGGTTAATTTATCAAAGAGTTCCCCTTTTAATTATATCTTTGAAGTAACCCTTTTAAAACTAGCACTCAAATTTTGTGCATCCTAGCTCCTAAATAACTTTTATAGTATGGTTACCGAATAAATTTCTTTTTTGTGATTTTTTTTAATGTAATTTTTCGCCAAAGGTGCTCAGGTGTGTAGTAATCAACAAATTTCAAAGTAGCTGGGTTTTGTTTAATTTCTGGAAATCAGTAAAAGTAGAGCATAATATATAAAAGTATGGAGGTATTCATGTATATGAGCTTTGGTACTATGCATGTAGGAAATTTACAAACAACAAAAATGTCTTGACATAAACTTATTCATATCTGTGTATTGTTTCTTTTCATATTTTATATGAATATTCTGGTACATAGTAATATTGCCAGAGAGCATAATCATACACATTTTATTTTTGTTTCAGTGGGTTCATAAACTCAGGCTTTTTCTTCCTGTCCTCCATTTATTGCCTAATTTGCCACATTGAGTTTTATATATATATTTATAGATAGATGTTCATATATAGAAGCTGTTAAGTATATTGCCTTTTCTGTTCACAATGGGCTTATAAGTAGGGCATTATGAGTTTTGTGTAGAAGAATGAGAGATTTTAGTTTTCAAAATTTGTCAGATACAAAATGTTGGCAGGTTAGGCATTCACGTAGTTAATTAAATGGAATCCAGTGATTGCATATGATTTTTACATAGGGTGCTTTGCTGGAAAGAAAGATGCAATTATCGTATAAATTTTCAGAGAATTGTGTATTTCTTCCATTACTTTTGTGTCAGAATGTGAGGAATTTTCTTCTGCTTGTATTGGTGGTCTGAATCATGAATTGTTCAGAATTGAGAAAAGCTTTGTGTCTACTTGTTAGACTATTATGGCCAGTTGGTATAAAGCAACCTTTTCTTAAGCACAAGATTTGTTGCCGACTACCAAAGATGTATTATAGGTGTAGGTGACAATTGAAAAAAAATTACTCTTGATATACAGTGTTTTATGATTATTTTGTTTAATTACTGATATATAATTTTGTACTGTGGCTGGCAATACACTAATTCAAATCTTATTGGATTTCATAAATTGTATATTATTAAATTTTTATTTAGAGCATTAATAAAACATATTATAATTATTTAGTTTTAGAGATAATTTTTGTTGCACACTCTATTTATTACTGGAAAATATTGTTGTCTATTATTATATGGTAATAAAAGAAAGTGCAACAATTTAAAAGTGCAAACTCAAAATTTATTTTGGAGTATTTACAGAATTCCCGTAACATCGCAGTTTTGAAACAATAGTAGTGCTTATGTGACAATATTTCTGGTGCAAGAGGCCTGTTTGGTTATTGTTTTTTTCCCTCCTGAGTGTAGTGTCAGCCTATGGCAAAATGCATAATACTTTGGTTGGTGTTGAATTTGGCCTTTTTGCAGTAACAGTGGTGCAGATGTATTAATCTGCATTATCAATTTTGTAAAGAAACAGATCTATATTGTTGCTGGTTTAATTAATGTTTCAACGCTTTGTAGTGAATTGTCATATTTCAGATTTGTTATATCATGTCCTATTATCTTTTATTCCCCTTTGATTTTACTGTTGTGTTTGCTACTTCTTGTTATGAGCTTTTCTCTTTCCTATATCATGTGATGCCCTTGCTACCTCAACCTCTGTACACAAATGAATCTGTCATACAATTGAATGTAGACACATGCTGGAAAATTTTATGACAAACATCTACCTCACAGGGGAAAAAAACTATTTTACGTTGCTACACAGAGACGAGTGGTATTAACATTTCTGAAATGTTGGAATTCCAGAACATAAATGAATTTTATTGAAGATGAGTCCATAATGAACTTTTCACAGAGTGTTGGGGATATGCTTGGCTATGATTACTGCTCTGTAGAAATTGAGGTTATATTGTGATAGAGATTAATTTGTTAATGTTTTTAATTTTTATTTCATTTTATTTTTATTTTTTCAGTTGGAATAATTCTGTAATAGTGAAAATCAAAATTCCACTGTAATCTCTGTCAGCAACTATTTTAGTTTTTTGTATCCTAGAGCAAATGAAATGTTGGGGTAACAGTAGCAATATGTTAGTTGAACTAGGTGATTGGGCAGTGACATAGAAAACTGGATGTGGGTGAGGCTTAAAGATATATGCGGGTTCAAAGCAATATAGCTGCATTTCCTTGTCTTTTCTTTCTTTTTATATTTCATTGAGTAACAAGTTGATCTGCATTTATCCTATAATCGGTGTTTACAGACAACCTGAAATGGATTTTAAAGCTATCTTATGCTACCCATGACTCTATCCATGTCCTGTTGCTTTAAAGGAATTCCTCACATAACGTTTCTATTTACAGAAATCCACCAATAATCCTTGAAATATCTATTTTACACTTTAAATGTACTACAATAATTATCCTCACATGGTAGTCATTAGTTTCTTTCCGAAGAAACTGTATAAAAAAAAGGGTTTTTAAGAAAGAAAGCAAGCTTCATTATGTGAAAATTAATTTTGGCATTACAACAATGCCAAGGATGTTTATTTTTAAATTTTCGAACTATTAAAAATCCAACACATGCAGTCCAGTCCGAATTAGCCTTGACCACAGGAGGCGCCTAGAACTACAGTGTTTCACTATACATAGGGGTGGTTGGAGGCTGACGTTAAGATGCTGCACATTGGCAACTTGATTGTATTTTGTAATCAGTTAAAAATATGAATTATATATATATTGTATACAAACATGTGGTCCATGCAAGCCTGCATTCTCCTTTTTCTACCATGAAAAAATTAAATTATTCTAGTTAAATTGTTTTTTTATTTTTGTGTACATTGCCCTGCTCCTTGTTCGATGTGTTACAGGATTTGTCAAGATAATTTAAAATGTATCTCCTTAAAACACTTGTAAGGTTCTTGGTTTTTTTAATGTTCAGTTAAGTAAATATTGTTATGGCAAGCTTCAAACTTGTTCAAAAGCTTGTTCAGTAGAGAATCAATAATTTGGATGTCAAAATCCGGACTGTTGATATTCTGGATTGAATTGTTGCAACAAAAAAAAAAAAAAAAAAATTATATGTACATATTTGTTTAAATTGCTGACATGACTTAATAATTTTATTAAAACTATTGATTGCAGAAGCTTATGATACATAAATACAAAATAAATAGAATTAAAATAATATGGTATTTTAACAGTTTAAATAAAATGTATGACATCAATAATAGCCTATACTTAAAAGGGATTGAGGAGGTACTTCCTAGTTATTGCCAATACATATTTATTTATATATTCAGATTACACTTATAAAAATTTATTTTCAAAAACAAGAAATGAAAGTAACTTTACAGCTTTAATTTGTCATTCTTCAAAATATGAAATGAGAAAATCAAATTTAATACTGTAATCTATTGGTTGTGTATAACATGTTATACAAAGTGTTACTAAAAGTGAATGTTCTAGGGTAGCGAAGGTACTGGATTTTTCATAAACCTTCGTAAGGAGTAGAAATTTTAAATAAAAATCTACCACCACTAGTGCACCATTATGACTAATTCTTCAGGACAGATGGATTAAGAAAGAATTGCTCAGGTTTGACTCTCATTACAGAACCCAACTTCAGAAAGGATTTCATCTTAAATAGAAAGACCCCAAACAATCAAGACAAATTTGACCTTGTAATCACAAATCCTCAATTTTCCTTGAACCTAAGAGTAATGTATTTACCAACACACAATGGATAACAAACACAGCATCCTTGACAAGGAATGTTGTATTCCAATGTAATTACACAGTGAGTTTTAACCATGATATTTTCACTTGGTGTTTATCATTGACACAGTCACATAAACTGATGTTTTGTACAACTTACATAAATTATTCCTTTTCAGAAATGTTAACTGAACTTGATCAATGTTGGTCTTAATTTTTTCATTATGTTGGTTCTTTCATTATACTGAAATTAGCATGGGATAAATTGCAAACTGTACAACAGGCCTCTCTTTTTTTATTGTCCATACAGTGAGCTTCCTTGTTTCAGTTTTTCAAATAGTATATCAAAAACATTAAATCCACCAAGTGAATTCAATGTTTCTTAAAGCCTATAAACTTCCCTGATGTCAGTGTTGATGCACACCTGAAAAAGAGGGAATTTGACAGATAACTGAGAAAAGTTTATTTCCTATTAAATATATACACTTATACAGTCCAGTATTTTTGGGTGCATTTTTAACATTGATTTATTAACATTAAATGTAAATGTTAATAACGTGTTATAATTTTTTCGGCAAATCCCTGAATAGGCAATGTCAGAGACACTGCTCATGGCAGGTGAATACTTGAGAAGTGGCGGGGTAAAAAAGTCTGCATGCTTGACCCAAGCTGTTGCCAGGAGTCACATTACTCTGAAATTTCGTAAATTCAGGCTATAAACCCGTAAACATAAGAGTGTGTGTGATATTAAATGTATTAATATTTTAGTACAATTTACCTGCTTTATTCTTCAATACATTAGTTCTATCATTATACAGTCTGTTCATAATGGAAGAGCACGGGGCCGATCGAAATTTCCGTAACACGTTTCCCGTCCCTATGAAAACATTAAAATTTATCCGCACGTCCAAACAGCTTCACAACCATAATTTTATTGTAATATTCTCAAAAATTAAAATATTTTTTCGTGCGTCCCGCTGTATTTTAAAATCCTATGTCCCGTCTAGCAAGTCCTCAAATTCGTGCAGTTCCACGGAAATATTTGCCATAGAAGCGTGGTACACGGAGGTACGAAATCCAGTGTTACGTTTTGTGAATCACATGTAGCTTACAGGACAGTGAGACATCCGTTATTACCAGGTTTTCAAAAATTTGCAAAGCCGGATGAAATGCGCTTCGTATCTTTAAACTTTTGTGGTACATACAACATGCATATTTTTGCTTTTTCGCCCTTAGGTACTAACGTAAGAAAAAGTGTAATCGTGTGCCGGAAAAGGTATTTTCGACCGAAGAACTTATTGCTTGGCCTTGATAACGAAAAAGTGGATAAATTCAGTTGTTAAATAAAGAAAAAAATCCTCACGTGGTGTTATTGTAGAGCGGAAATATTATTTTCAGATTATTAAGAACAGTACAACCTCGTTCCAAATGGCAATTTTCTTTGAAAAAATTGGAGCCGTTTTTAAAAAACTAGCCTTTAAGCGCTGCTGTGAATTCGAAATATCAACCTATTTTCACAGAAAACTATTTAGTTTCCGAAAAACTTGGTGTGAAGTCATTTCAAACACTTCCAGTCAAAAATGCAACAATGTTTACAAATCGATGGAAATGTGCATATTAAAGCCACGAGAGAAAAATATATAAAAGTGTAATTTTTGAAGGAAAAAAAGAACCCGAAATGGACTTCACGTGATATTAAAGAGTGCAATTAGCTCTATCCCTTCGAAAAGTTTCACGAAAAAAATTGAAGCCGTTTTTGAGAAAATGACGTTTAAGGTCGAAATTGACCACAGATTGAGTTTCGGGCCACACTCTAGAAGACAGCAGACAAAGCAGCAACGACTTATGCCCAATATACGCGAACCGAAAGAATCATAGGGACGACTGATTTGCGTACTGAGCGCGGTACAATACGGCATCAGGATGGGCGGCTTTAAGAAACAAGCCAGAAGGAAAAAATACCACCTAATTCAAAGGTGATGTTGCTTTCCTCCAAAAATAATTAAAATGCAATAGAAATAATGGTCACAAGTTTCACTATAAAGAAAGAAAAGAGTAATAGAAAGAGCACTAGCTACCCTCCTGTTCCCTCCAGGAAGTAATGCGTGACGACGCTTTCCATGAAGGTGTCGATATATACTCTCTGGTGTCGATTCGGCTCAAGCGAGAGGAGGTTAGGTTTTAGTCGGTAGACCAGCTTGGAGTCCGACAACCGAACAGTAAAACCTCGCTAACAACTTTCTTTGAAAAAATTTAAGAAAATGATGTTTAAGCGCTACTGTAAATTCGAAATTCGAATCTTTTCCCCAGTAACTATTGAGTTTTCGAGAAACTTTATATTAAGTCATTTCAAGCACTTCTAGTCGCACACGAAATAGTGTTTACAAATTGTTTAAAATGTGCATATTGGAGGCGTGAGAAATAAAAATTATATTTGTGTAATTAAAAAAAAACGAATACAGCAATATTAATTCTATGTCATCTTAAACAGTACAATTATCACTACCTACTAAAAAAGGTTGAAGACAAAATTTGGAGCAGTTTTTGAGTGTTTGGGCGTTTCCGAAAATGCAGAAATTTAGGCTCATTTTCACAGAAAACTGTTGAGTTCTTGAAAAACGTTATTTACGTTATGACATTATTTAAATCACAAGTACTCATAAATATATTAATGTAAACAAATTACCGCTAATGTAAATAATAACGACGTGAGAGACAAGTCAAAAAATTATTATTTTTTTTAATTTTTGGCAACCAAAAGAATTGAGTGATATGGAGTTTATGTCAAGTTATAGAGTGGAAAATAATTGAGATAGAAGAAAATAAGCGGAATTTTAATTATTGGCTATTCATTTTGTTATAAAATAATCTGTTTTAAAGAATTAAAGTTTTTACAGAAACATTTCCGAAAATTATAACAAGCATTGATTGCTCTGAAATGTTTGTATTGGCAATATATATCTATTGCTTGTACAATTTACTCCCAAAATACTTCTTCACAATAAACATTGTTGTTTTTAAATATTATTTATTCTACTTATTTGACATACAATGTGTACATTTACATTATATTCATAATTCAATAAACTAGAACAAAAATTGTATTATTTCTAAAGTTACCTTGGAAGGGTCCTACATAATAACTTGTTAACAAGTTAATAAAATATTTTCTTTTAGTTTTAATTTCATACTGCTAAAGTTGATTGTTCATAAGAAGGTTGAAAGATCTTTTGAAAAACAAATCTTATTGCAGGAAAAATTATTACACGATTTGCTCAATTTAAATGTATTAGTTGCAGAACAAGATGAAAAAGAAGTATAAAAACTCTTTGATAGTTTTGAAATCCTATTGCTTCAATAGCCAGTTCAGTTTAAAATTTGTTCATTACAAATAAAGGAAAGAGCTTTTGATATTTGATGTAGAAATTTATTTTGAATAACTTCTAACTTGTGCTTACGTATTTTTGCAGTGCCATTGTTGTTGATTTTGTGAATTGTATTTTTTTTATTCTTGGTGTTTTCGCAAACTTGGTGTTTTTACAGGAAATATTGTGAACACGCATGATCCTGTCCTGAAATTTTCATTATATTCTTAGAAAATAATATATTGAGAAAAAATATTCATTCAATGGAAAAATTCTAGTTTAAAAAAATAATTAGACATTTTTGTTGGAATGAATAAAACACTTCATTTATTTACATTGTACTTTCTCTTAATGTGTTTCTAACTCCTTTTAAATAGAAAAAAAGGTCACCATAGTAATCTAGACTATGCATCTGCTGAAATATAAAGTGAAGGATTTCCAGCTGGAATGCCTTTGTCTGCAGAGGTGTTGTTGCGACAGGCAACAAAAATAAATTAAATAATGATGACCCACTTGAATTATTAAAATGTATTATCCAAGTTAGAAGATATTCTGTCCAATACTACAAAATGCTCTGAATACTCTCCACAATTGCTACAAACAATAACAGCTGTGAGAGGAGATTTTCAAAATTGATATTGATCAAAATTATTCAATTATTGTATATTGAGCAAGAGGTATATGATGCTATAGACATTGTTAGCGCAATAAAAAACTTTGCTATAAAAAAAAGTACGAAATAAAGTTTTAATTAAGGACAGAAGTTTTGTTTTAATTCTAACAATTATATTATTTTTCAATAAAAATATAAATAATAACGGTATCATTCTAGTTCTCATTGGAAGTCGATTTGTGTTTTATATTCCTTTCAGTAATAACTTAATCTTGTTGATCAGCAAGGTATAATCATGTTTTCTATACCTGTTATATCAAGGTAAGTGGCATATGTTTGAGAATTTTTGTAATAAATGTGACTATTATATTGTAAAACATGTATATGCCTTTGTTTGTAAACTGTACAGTACACAATAATGATGATTGTTCTTGCCAAAAAAGTTCTTTACAATTACGGTATATTTTATTATTTTAAATTGAAGTACTGAAATATGGAGGTGGCAAACTTTTCCTCCACTCAGGGCAGCTGTCACCCTAGCTACACCACTGGATATGGCGGTTATATTAAAAACATGAATTCAGAATGTTTCGTTTATATTCTAAATTATCTATTGAGAAATTACATGAAACAGATATGAAAATAACAAAAACCTATTGTAAGGAGCATACAAGAAAGAAATTAAACATTAACTAATTAAATTATCAATTTTTAATAACCCAATTACCATTAGCACATATTTAGGTGAAGGAATGAATTTAATGAACATCATATTGATTAAATACGTAGTGTTTGTCTGTTTTCATAGAACAATGCAATGTTCACATTCACAGAGTAATAATGAAATTGACCAATGAAAGAAAATCATGCAGTGAAATTACACTGATGAGAAAATTTAATAAATTTTTTTGGTAGACAGCTGATGAATAGCCGAAGTTTGAATGAATTCTTTCTTATCATTGGTCACTCAACATAAGTGAAATTAACTGAAGTAGTTATATTGCTAGCATTATTTTAATTACTTTTCTAAAACCCAGGACATTCTAGAGTAGATATTGATAATTTTCCACATTTCTTTTATAATCAATCTTACTCCAATAAATAAGCTTATAATAATCATCATTATGAACTACTGGATGCAAGGCCAGAGGAGGCCTATTCCTGGTTAAGCAGTAGACCTGAAACACTTCAGTCTTCCAGGTGTTCCTGCAAGATCCACTTCTTTCTTGGTCTTCCCACCTCTCTCTGTCCAAGTGGCTTATATTTTAGGGCAGCCTTTGGGAATCTTCTTTCTTTCATTCTAGTAATATGTTTCAGACATTTTTTACTGTTTCTTTTCAACTTCCTCTGTTATGTTTGTTGTCTTCAATCTTCTCCTTATGTCTTTATTCCTTTATCGATCCAGTCTACTATAGCAAAGGAGGTGTCTTCAGAACCTCATTTGAGCTGCTTCCTGTCTTTGATTGTCTCTTTGATTTAGGATCCAGGTTTCTGATCTATATAATAGCATGGGTTTGGCTGTCATGTTGTATATTCTTAATTTGATTTCTTGTGTCATGTTTTTCACAAAGTGTTTTTTAATTATTCTATTTATTCTATTATATTGCAAAATTTGATGTTGGAGATTCTGGGAGTTTAGTCCAATGTCATTGCCTAAATACTTGAATGTTGATACTTGTTCTGTTATTTCCCCTTCAATGACTATCTTCACTCATCTTAGTACCTTTCCTTGGAATGACATTGTTATGTTTTTTTTTCTGTTGAGATTTTCATGTCATAGGTCTTTACTATTTTATTCAGTTCATGTGTTGCTATTTGGAGTATTTTTTCTGATTCAGCCAAAAATATTTGGTCATCTCCAAACAGGACTGTTTGTATAGTTAGTTTTTTGTTAAGGTGTAAACCTTGATTTACTGACTTCTTCCATTCTTTGATGAGACTGTTGGTATAAATATTGTAAAGGTTGGGTGATATTCTGCATCCCTGACTCAGCCCTCTGTTTGTGTGAAGTGATTTTGTGAAGGTCCCATTATTCATTTTTATGGCGATTTTTGAGTCCATGTAGAGTGTTTTTTGTTCCAATGATGATTTCTTCTGGTATTCCTTCTTCTTCTAACATTTTCCATAGTTTAACCGTGTTCACCACAGCATATGCCTTTTCAAAGTTTATGAATATCATATATGTTTGTAAGTTTCCTTCATTTCTTATGTCTAATATAGTTTGAACTGTGAATATAGCATCCTTTGGGCTTCTGCCTTTTCTGAATCCACATTTTTCTTCACCATGAAGTTTGCCCTGTACTCATTCATTCTATTCCTTAATATCTTAACAAATAATTTTGAGGTGGTTAGCAGTAGAGTTATCCCTCTGTAGTTATTGCAGTCTAGTTTTGTTCCTTTCTTATGCATATTTGTTACCAAACCTGTTTGCCATTCTGTTGGGGTAAGATTCTCTGTCTATATTTTGTTAAATAGTTCATTCAAAATCATTTTTAGTTCTTTACCTCCATATTTGATAAGTTCTGTGTGAATTTCATCTATTCCAGGGCTTTTTCTGTTTTTAGCTTTTTTAATTACTTGTTCAAGTTCTTCTATTTTTATTTCTTGTACATGTTGGTTTTCCAAATCTGATGTCATATTTATATTTGAAATGTGGTTGTCTATGTTCCACAATTTTGTATAGTGTTTTATCCACTCTGTCTCTGGTATCAGGTCCCTTCGTACCTTGTTTCAGTCCCAAGCATTCATAGTATTTGAAAGCCAACTCTTTGTGGTCCAGTGATGTCTTTCTCTATTGATTTTATAGTCCTCTCTTTTTCTTCTTCTTGTTTTTGCTCGCCACTTTTTATATGTTATGTAGTCCTCTTGTTTCTGTGTCTAGGAATTTCTCATATGCTTTCTTCTTGTTTACAATGATTTTATGTATTTCTTCGTTCCAGGATCTTACTTCTCCATTATTGGTCTTGTAACTTCTAAGCTTTCATTAGCTGCTTCCATTAATGCTTGTTTTAGAATTGTCCAGAATATTTCTACCTTTTGTTTATTTAAGTTTTGTAGTTTATCTTAAAGTCTTTTTCCATGTAAATATCTAATAGATGTACCTTTAATTTGGATGTCACTAAGTTTTTTTCTCTTTCTTCTTGCAGTGTATAAGCTTGTAATGAAATTAATAATATGTAGGTTGAGTCCAAAAACATTGATTATGGCAAAAATTCTTTCCTCATTATATCTTTCTTGAATTCCCAATTTGACAACTTAAATGCTTTAAATTTTCAACTTAAAGAAATGAAGAATCTTTGAGTAAGATGACACAATATATCATCAAAAAAATTGAATTTTTTAAACTATAAAAAATAATGTATGAAGCTGTTTTACAATAAAGGATTGATATAACCAACATTTGATCATATCAGGGTATTCTAACACTTCGTGGTGATGTGAGGTTTCGCAGATTTTGTGATGAAACCCACGTGTCGCCAGTCTTGTGATCATGTATCCATCATTCCTGATTTATTTCCATCCATTTTCTTTCCATCATTGCATCTGTTGAGTAAAATTATAGCCACACTTCTCTTCTCTTCTTTTTTCTCTCTTCTAGCACTTGCCTACTCCCTGGTGGATGGTAGTAGTAATTGGTATCTTAAGTACTCAATGTAGAATGGTTCTCTGGTCAGTTCATATACTAATCTTGATTGTGTGTTCTTTGGAAGACACAGAACTCTCTTCAAGTATCTTGTCTTAGTTTTCTCTATGGCCCTTAGATCAGCTATTTATAGTTTTCCCCATATTAATTGTATTCCGTATTTTATAATTGGACTATGGACTGACTGGAATATTTTCATTGCTGATTCTAGTGACATTTTAACATATAAGCGTTCTATTAGTGGCTTGTTCCTTTGTTATGAATATTCCTTGTGTCACAAATTTGGTGATTTTAGTCTTCCCACATTTTTCTTCGCCTGCCCAGTTCTTTTCTGGTCTTTCTCTTGGCCTGTATTTCAAAATTTGTTTAGGAAATCCATCAGGTTTCTTTCTTTTTCTCTACGGCAAAGTACAATCTCTTAAAGTATCTAACAACCAATCAAAAATTATATGCCAAAAATACACTCCATAATTCAAAATTATAATATTTGAATAATATTATTAAGTTGATCCCTCTGAAATTCTTAAATTTGAATGACAGAAAATACACACTTACACACATACACTTACATTCACACATATTCACTAACAGTGAAAACAAAATGGTGTGAAACAAAGGCTGTGAAATGTATTTGAAATTAATAAACAATACAAACACAATTAAAATAATGTTATTATTTGTTGTTTACATACTTATTTAGACTGTCTGTAATTAGTTCATTGTGCTGTCTTTATCCCCAAACTTGTTACAGCTAATAAAGAGTGCTGGGAGGGTGACATTTCTTCCCATTTGTACTATGGACATTTAGCTCCATTTCAGCCATTTTTATTCTGTGGATTTGTATTTTTCTGTAATAAAAACACCTGAAATATTTTTGTATTTCAATTCAATTTATATGTTTATTCACAAATTTGTTATAGCATGTTATTCTTTACAGCATATCGTGACTTTGGACAAGGTCTAAAGTCTCTCTGGTTAGTTTGTATCTGACCATGGACATGAAATTATATTGTCATCATCATCATCATCATCATCATCAAGTTCAGGAATTAAACCAAGTGGTTTGTTCCAGTCTCAAGTAATTTAAAAATGATCACTCCAGCCTTGAACCAAGGTTGTATCTATCAAGATGTATATTTACTTGACATCTTTTAATTTTGTCACGGATACTAGTGATATTTAGTTCTTGACATTATGTCATTTCTTTTTCGATCTTGTAGGATATATCTTCCCACGTGACTGAAAAATTTCATTTCAGAAGCAACAGTTCAGCTGACTTGATTTTCTTTAGAGAAAATTATTTAATTTATTTATTGGATCACTGTTATTCCAGTACAAAATATTAAAACCTAGGTTGTTGAAATTGCTGACTCATACTAAGATATCATTATCGAGTATTATTTTTACTCTTAAAGGGTCCATTCTTTGAATGCCATTATCTTAGTTTTATCAGTAGATATTTGTAAATTATACTCTCAACAAATATGGATCATTGAGGGAATGGTAAATTGAAGCTTATCTTCAGAATTAGATTAATGATTGGTCAACAACAAAGAGAAAAATATATTTCCCAAATTGTTGGCAACAAAGGGTATCCTTGTATTACTCCACAATTTATTGCATCCAAATCAGCGTTCTTTTTATTATTTGCCATTATATATTAATGGTATTGTAATTTGTCAAATGTCAGTAGAAGAACCATGAGAATTTGAAAACTTGTGCTGAAGGTCTAAATGAAAATGATTTTGTGTTTATTGAGTTTGAATATTCAAAATTCAGAAACAAGGAGGGAAAAGGAAAAGAAAAAAAAAAAGAAAAAAATTGTAAAGAAAATAAACAGTGAACTGTGTTCAGTGTATATTTATGAGATAATCAGTAAATGTCTAAAGCATTTATGCTCTCTGTAATAAGGAGGATGAAGTAACTGACAGGCCAGAACAAATCAAACAAATTATTCAAACTTCATTTGTGAGATGTAGGTTATAATTCTTTCCATTTCAGTTGTTTCTTAATATGAGGGTTCATGTTTATTTGTTTTTCTTAAGCTAGATATGGTATTGTCATATTATTGTTGTATTTTGTTAAAAATAATTCAAAACAATTTGTGTTTGTGTTCAATGGCACCCTGATCATACATTTCTTGTGATTTCATGGAAAACAAGGCAGTGCCCAAAGTAACCGTTCTCTGGGCAGAGGGTTTTTAATTTATTTAACTGTAGGGTTATAATATTATTTATATTTATTATACTCATTAATTCTACAAGACAAGAGCAAACTTTTGAGATCATTATCACATACATAACAAAGTTTATAAAACTTGAGTCTTGAAGTTGAAAAATATCAATTTACTTCCTTATATTATATTACTTAATTTATAATACGTTACGTATTACAGTATTATAAAACTGAACAAACTTATTGACACTCTAAAATCAACAATATTATACAATTTTACAAGCTCATTTGAAAATTAAATAATAGAAGGAATAATGAAAAACTTTTAAAACACTGAGTTACACAGAAAAAAGCGTATAATACTCTCAAATTTGTATTTTCAGTCAAGATATTAAAATAAATTACTAGATTATAAATCTAATAAAACTTAATACGTATCACATATTATGGGGTTGAAAACTAAAATGTTCCATATACCTCACAATTTAGTATAAAATAAGTTCACACTTATAGCCTATTATACAAAATCCATTGCACATAAAATCTGAGATAAATTGAAAGCATGCACTTGGGCAATTTATGTACTTTTTCGATTTTACCACCGAATGACGCGGGCAACCGTCACGTGCTTGCGATGTTTATTATTTGATATTACGGGTGATAATCTTTGGGGTGATATTAATTTGGTTCAGACTGTGACAATTTGTGCTTGCAGTGAATTTGTCGCTATCTGGTGGCAGATTATTCAGTCCATTCCCGGCTCTTCCCGCCAATGGCCAGGTCAGTTGGACGGAGGCAGGGAGCAAGTAGGGCTCCCGCTGTCTCTAAATGTGTTGCTCTGTGATATCTGTTATTACGAATGTTCTCCGAAGTATTGTGTGAATCATTTGAACTTCTGTGTTTACTTATTGTGTGATACAGTTTGTTTAGTATCCGATCTAGGCAGCTTGCGGTAAGTGTCCATACAACGGCAGAATAATGAACCGAAGAAAAAAGGCAAAAGTGGAGAGTCGAGATCAAGAAGAGACGTCTACCCATTTATTAGGGAAAGATGTAATTGATATGTCTGAAAAGACAAAAGATGGTGGGCCATGCACGACAGCTGAAAAACGTTTTTCAAATGAAATTGTGAAGAACAGTTTAACGAATTTTGAACGAGGTTCGGGTACTACTTCCTCCAAAATTGAGGAGGAGGAAGAGCTAGTTTCTGATCAAGATGACAATACCAATTTGGAAGGAGCTGCTTTTCAGAGCCGTTTACCCTTTGATAAAATGACAGCAACAGAAGCTGCTTATTTCTCAGATGTTGCTCAAGGAACGCAGGAGTTACAAGGTGTGTTTTTACACATTCGTAACCGTTTGCTTCAGATATGGTTAGAGAATCCTAAACAACAATTACTCTTTGAGAAAGCTGTTTCAGAAATCGAGGCTCCATACCAAGGCGACGAATCTTTAGTGATGCGAATATATGTTTTCCTTGAACAACATGGGTACGTAAATTTCGGCGTTTTTAAGAGATTGAAGCCACTTCCCGTCCAGAAGACGCGCAGGGTCGTGGTGCTTGGGGCAGGAATCGCAGGTCTTGTCGTAGCTCGTCAACTGCAGCATCTCGGAATGGAGGTCGTGGTTTTGGAAGCCAGAGATCGTGTAGGTGGACGGATAGCAACCTTCCGCAAATCAAATTACATTGCTGATTTAGGCGCAATGATTATTACTGGTTTGGGAGGTAATCCTCTTAACGTCTTATCAAAACAGATAAATTTACAACTGCATAAGATAAAACAGCGATGCCCTTTGTATGAATCTGACGGCAAAACAGTGCCCAAAGACAAAGATGAGTTGGTTGAAAGAGAATTCAATCGCCTATTGGAAACAGCTAGTTACTTGTCATATCAGTTGGATTTTAATAATACATGTGGTAAACCTGTTTCTCTCGGCCAGGCCCTTGAATGGATCATTAATTTACAAGAGAAACATGTTAAGGATAAGCAAGTGCAACACTGGAAGGCTGTTGTTAAACTTCAGGAACAACTGAAAGCCGACCAACTTCGCTTACTCGCTCTTAGAGAAAAGATTGATGATATGGGCAAACAGTATAAACGGTTTGTTGGGACGAAAGGTCCCCGTGACGTCACACGAGAATTTCTTGTTCGCTGCACGCTTCGAGAGCTCAATAATGCTTGCCGGAATTGGGACGCATTGTCGGAGCGGCAGAAAGTGACGGAGGAAAAGCTGCAAGAACTGGAGGCGTCTCCGCCCAGCGATGTGTATTTATCATCTCGCGACCGCCGTATCTTGGACTGGCACTTGGCTAACCTGGAATACGCCAACGCTACACCGCTGAACAACCTGTCGCTGAAGCAGTGGAACGAGGAGGACACGGATGGGGCAGAAATAAGCGGCGGCCATTACATGGTACACGATGGCTTCTCGAGAGTGCCCGTGGCGCTCTCTGAGGGCGTGGATGTCCGACTCAACACGGCGGTGCGACGTGTGACTTACAGCCCTCAGGGCGTGCAGGTAAGATTGCCTCATGAGCGCCGCGAGTTACAGATAAGGCCGGATTAAGATCTTAAGGACGAAAAATAAGTTCGCAAAAATGAGATATTCTACCATCCTCTCCTTTGTAACAACTCGTAACACAAACTTTTAATAACTAGTGGATGTCGAAAAAACTGTGGCCAATCTCGTGTAATAAGAATTAACTATTATAATGCGTGAAAGCGCACAATGTGCATTGTACCATTATTTTTTAATTGATAGAATATGGAGTAAGTCAAATGTAGCATTATCAAATAGTGAATAGTTTTATCCACGCACGTTTTCTTGATCCCTCATTTTGCTAAATGCGAGAGGAGTGGGGTGGGGTATTTGACGACAGACAGGGGCGGATTCAGAGACAAATTTTGGGAGGAGAAATAAATGTTTTCTTCGAATGTGGCATTACAGTTTTTGTAAAATGTCGCAGGCTACACTCAGCTTATGTTGCAATACAATTTTATTCGTTTTAATGATTATCCGCAAATATTTTTGCTTGAAAGTTTCGTGGCTTATTAAAATTAATAGTTACAGAAAAAAATTAGGGGGCAAATTTCCCTCATTTCCCTCCCCATGAATCCGCGCATGACAGGACTATTACATCAAATCTTTATTTTTATTCTTGGGAATAAATATTTTATAAGAGCATTTAATAGTTTTCTTTTGAAGCAACAAAATTGAAACCATTTTTTTCATGTAACTTCCTGCTAATGTTAAATTCGACCGGGAGAGATGGTTCAGGGCATCAACTGATGTCATAGCAGTCCCTCTGATCGGGAGGTCCTAGGTTCGAGTCCCGACAGTGGCTGGATTTTAGGCAGTTTTATCGAATTCAGATGCTGTTTGGAGGAGAATTCTTGCTGTCGATTGCTCTGATCAGTAGTTTTCTGCTGTTTCTCCGATCAACACCAGGCGAATGCCGGAGCAGTACCTTACCACACGGACCACGGACACGGTCACGGACACGGCGCGCGATCTTTCCTATCTCTGCTGTGTCCTATCATTTCCCCTTACACACACACACACACACACACACACACTTACACTAACACGCATTACACAAGCACACATGCCGGGAGAACGGTTGGGAGCTCAGAGCTTGCCCCGGCTGATGCAGTGCCCCGCTGGTGGGAGATACCAGGTGGGGATTATTCTGCTAGCGGACGGACAGGTCGGCGCCGGATCTCGCCATCCGCTGAAGAAAGATTTCCCCCCACTGCCGAGCGAAAACATGCGCTCTTACGCGACTATTGACCGTGTTAGTCGACGTGCCAAACTGATGTTGCTGTCACTAAAACAACAATTATATCCGATTCTGTTCCGTTTGATAAGGCAATCTAACGCAATAATATTGTAATATTTTCAAAATTTTTTTGAGCCGTCTGAGCGTCCTAGATAGTCATCATTTACAGTCATTTTGACCCAATTAATCACTTGCATTGATGTTATAAGAATATTGTTGTAGTTAACATAATTTTGTACCATATATTTATAAATGTAATATTTTCATGAACTGATTTTGCTTCATACCAAATAGTACAGTTACAAAATTAAAATAAGCAAAATAGTTCATAAAAATATTTTGTATTATTATTAAATATGTGATAAAACATTCCAAATGACGAAAAATTCAAATTTTTCCATCTGAATGTCCTTTGACCAGTGAGAAATGTTCATATTATATATCTTCGTTGGATTTCAAAAAGAAATTAACTTCTATTATAAAAAAGCATGGATTTTGGAAGAAGGTTAAAAAAATTGGCTTTTGAAGAATATGGCAAGCTATATAGTATGCAATAGTTTCACAATGATATTTCAAAAATTTGTTAGTTTTTAAAAAGTAAAAATTTGCTGTGAAAACTGGTTTTCTGATAGGTGGTTCGAAAGCCTCTTTTTGATTGCATTGAAACCTCTGCTGCATAATTTCACCAACCATTCCAGCTTGCTCCCTCCAGAAATAGACCGGCTTACACTCTCTTATTTTTCCCACCTACTTTTATCTTCACCCAGCCACGTATTCACCAAGCTTGATCACACATTGCACTTTACTTTTCTGGAGCTGCTCTTATTGGCTTGCCTTAACTAGAATTTGCACAATTATTAATGTGTATGCATGAGGGAGGGAGCTCACGTTGAACTCGTATGTTGTTTGAATGTAATGAACAAACATTCTTTATTACAGATTTCCTGTAAGCAAAGAACCCAAATAAACTTGCAATTATGAATTTGCACTTGAGTTTTTGGGTCCATAGATCTTTCTAAAATTTTGTTGGTGACAGAATTATAACTGTAGACAATGCAGTTTTCAATTTATTCTTGCCTGGGAATTTTTTTCTTCAATTATATGAGCAGCTTGTATATTGGAAAGGAGAATCCTGATTTGAAAAAAATATATAAGGTTGTGAAACTGAATACTCCTGCTTAAGGTTTGTAATTGGAATTAAGTCTTATGATTAGATTCATTCAGGCAATTTATTTTCATTTTCTTACAGAATGTTTCAAGGGCAGAATGCTCCTTTCCAATACAGAAGAACTTGATTATTCCCTACTTTCTGGTCGAGTAGGGACATTTGTTAGTAGCAAATCCTCTCAGGCTATCAATTTTATGTTAGTTTTACCTTCTTCCTTGCAAGTCACATAATTCAAAATGTGTTGCCGAATGTCAGTTGACTAACATACTCACTATTGCTTTTAATTCCATTTCTTTGATTAAACTAGTAGTGTTATAACAGCACATGCTTTCTGGCATTACTTCAAAATTTGCCATTTTCCAATATTCTGTGCGCAGCGAAAATTATACCTGTGACATTCTTTTAAAATTCCCTTGATTTATGTGTGAACAAACTTTAATGAAATAATTATAGTGCTTTTTGAAAAAAAATGTTTTTATTGCATTCATTTCAAGCATAAATAACTGAAAAATACTATTTTTTCCTTCAAACAATTATACATTACATTTTTTGAAGAGGTGATTATTTAGAACAGATTTTGTTAAAGGGTAAAATCTCTATCAGAATGATGTGATACATTTAAATCACAAAAAGCAATAGATCAAATTATAATTAAGAAATCCATAACTAGATGTGAAATAAATACTACAGATATAGCTTACATTGATCACAATGAACAAATACTTACAATTAATAATAACATTAACACTGAGACAAATTACACATGCATATGCATAGCATTCACTAAAGTTAACATAAAATTATTTAAGGACTACTTGCTGAAGGAATCATGGAACACAATTTATAATGTTGTTGACACAAATGACAAATATAATCTATTTTTCTCAAAGCTTTCATTTCACTTTATCATATTCTTTCCTCTTAAAAAGAGAAAATTAAACATTTCACGGAAAAATAATACTTTGATCACACAAGGAATTAGAACATTATGTAAAAACAAATGTACGCTTTACTTTATTTCTAAACATCTTAACGTATCACTCGGTTTCGGTCTACTTCCGAGAACACAAGAGTGTTAAGTAAAGTAATAGTTCTGGCAAAAATAATGAAAAATAATCAGGATAATTTGAACGCTAGTAACAAAACTAAAGCAATGTGGAATATTGTAAAAAATAAATCATCTCGATACTTAGTAAAGAATGTTGTTTTAAAGGACGGTGAAAGAGAAGCAAGTAATCCGGAAAAGTGTCATATCTCTTCAACAAACACTTTTCTAGAAATACGACTGAACTCACGAAGGGACTAAAACCACAAAATTCAACACCATTCGCTTTTCCAAAATAATTTCGACACTATATTTATTTCCGAAACTTCTAACGATTTCCTGAGAATAGCCAGTAAAATAAAAAAACAAATATTCATGTGGTTTAGATGAATTTCCGGATAAATTGAAAACCTGTGTACCTGCCTTTGTACACCCGTCAACTCACATTTTCAATGCTATTTATGCATAGAAATATTTCCAGACATTTTCAAAGCAGCAAAAATTAAGCCCCTTTTTCAAAAATAGAACAAAAGTGAAATTCAAAATTACTGGCCAATTTCTCTTTTGTCAGTTTTCTCAAAAATATTAGAGGCTTTTCTATACCAAAATGGAAACTTCACAGGAAAAACGAAGTCACAAACAAAGTCTACGGAAACTGCCATTTTTTTCTTTCAATAAGATGTTGCTTCATCAATGGACCAAATTGAAGCACCCATAGGAATATTTTTAGTTTTTTGAAAGCTGTTGACGTTATTGACCATACGTAAATATAACATCTCGCTATCAAAATTACCTTCTTAACTTAAAACTCTCAAAACATTATTGTGTTAGCTGTTGGCCAGTTTGCTTTGCGATTGGAAACAAAGTAATTATATCTCGATTATTTGAAACAATCGATGAAATCATGAACAGCATTTTCTCCTTGAGGTCGATTGTCTGAAGGACCAACAATTTGACCGCCTTTATATGAATAATTCTCCCGTACACTTTTTTTTTTAACTTGATTGGCCACATTGGACCACTTCTCCTTCAGATATTTTATGTGGCAACTCATTAAACTAGGCTGATTTGGTCCAAACTGCTAATGAAACGTTTTCAAATAAATGGATGAGGCAAAGTCAAAACACCAGAATTTCGAAGAAAATAATAACCTGAAGGGTTCTTGAGGTGCACGGAAAAAACCCATATTAACAAATCTGGTGGATAAACTGACTTGGAATGAACCATTAGGTTTAACCAGTCTCGAAGGAAATCAATTTTCTTTTTAAAATTCATTTCACCGTTGTCTTTCATTAAATACCCATTTGCAATGCTGGAAGCCGTGGTACGTCTGTCCGAAATTGTCACTTCATGAACATTCCGTTGCTCTAACCGGGTCGAAAGATTTTCAAATTTTGACCACAAATTACATAATATACATTTTTCTTCTTAAGAAAAGGAAAATCGGACACAGAAATCTTGTCAAACTCAAAATTTTCAATGTGAAAATTGTCTTTAATTATTAGGCAGATGCCCTCTTTTTTCTGAGCAGTATTATGTTTATAAAAGTTACAACAGTGTCTCTCCTTTACTACCAATCATTCAGTATTTGTCTTGTTTGGGAACTCGACAGAAAAATCTTAAAATGATTCTTATCTATTTATCTGAACTGAACCATAACTCATTAGTTTTGTCATGGGCTAATTGAACTTTTTTCAGTCGTTCAGCAGGATCACGTCGAGTAGCTGGAGGTACAGTGGAAGTATAAGATGGTAAATTTTGATAAAATGTAGAGAAACCACCTTTCTGAGTGCGGAATATTTTCTTTCCAGAACAAAGTTACTGCCATCATCACGGATCATTACACTTCTCTAATGATGAACTGCTCAGCAAAGTGGTTTATACATTAACAAATAACAAGCTTTACCGTCTTCACATGCAAATGTACCAGAGTAGGATTCGGCCACGGTCACGGACTGGTCTCTTCTCTATTCAACTTCCCTGGTGACATCAGGAGGAAGCATCGCGGTTATTGGGGTCTATATGTCGAGACGGTCTTACTTACTCCCTCGACTTCCATACTCGGTTTTGAGTTAACGTACTGTGATTGGTTCATTTCTTATGTCATACATAAGCGTAAGCACAGAAGCTTGAAGCGAGCAAGCTTTCAAGTTAATGTCTTACGTGTTGTGCGAATGCATTGTGAATGAATCCGCTTGTGGACGTAGTGCTAACTTTTGTGTTAACGCCATGCTTTTGTTTATGTCTGCATTGCGAATCGGCATATACACATTAAATACTTGACTGCCCGGGGGTCGCCGCGACCTTCCTCGGGACATTTCGCCCAGAGGAAGGTCGCAGAACGGCGGCCGAAACGTTGGCACCTGTGCCTAGGATGTGACGTGTCTCTGTATTTACTGACTCCGGCCGCGGAACCTACATACATTGCCTCAAGAACTTAACCTCTCTTACACACATTGCCTCAAGAACTTAACCTCTCTTACACACATTGCCTCAAGAACTTGAGACACACGTGGGGATGTGTTCTCTTCACACGGTGCTTCATAGTCACCGGGTCGTATTAGTGTGAAATGTGACAATAATGGCTTTTGGCCGCGCGCGCGCGCGCGTGCGTGCAGGTGGAGGCGGCGGGCCCGCGCACGCACGACCGGCCCGTGACGCTGACGGCGGACGCGTGCGTGTGCACGCTGCCGCTGGGCGTGCTGAAGCAGGCGCCGTCGTCGGGGGGCGTGTGCTTCGAGCCGCCGCTGCCGCCTTGGAAGCAGGCTGCCATCCAGCGCGTCGGCTTCGGGAACCTCAACAAGGTATTGGTCACGTCGGAAAGAGATGGGCGAGCTGTTCCGCGCGACGTATTCGACTGCAGCCAATGCGCTGCGGGCGCCGCTTTGCGACACGGTATAAGCGCTTACTTTGAATCCAGACCACCATCCATGATCGCCTTGATATGAGTAATTGAAATAAAGAAGAATGCATCTTTTATTTCAAATCTTCCTTCATCGTGATACTTTTGGTTGGTCACCGTTGAAAATTGTCCCTTTATGACTCTTTCAAAACCTTTCTCAGTACTTCCCGCTCTCCATGCAACATGACGGTGAGCGTCTGGTCTGGCTTTTCAAGGGAAGTGCCCGTGTTGTGGTCACGTTCGTGACGCAAACTGGCGTGGCGTAAAATCGGTGCGCCTGACTAGCTCGGCCATCTCTTTCACCATGGTACTAATCTCTAGGCAACTTAAAATCTATTATTTCCTACTTCTGGCCCGTGTTCCCTCATCCGGAACCTACATGACTTGGGAACCTCATAGGTATCAAGAAGTGAACTGTGAAACTCATTCGTGTAAAACTGTCAGAATAAGCGACGTGAACCATTTCTCAAGGTTCAATGGCAGTTTGTGGCCCGAAATGAAAACGCAGATCAGTTACCATTCCCTGTGAATCAAGGTGCATATAATTAATAAAAATAAGCAGATGGACAGAATTTTTTATTTTGTTGTAATCGACGCATCTTGGAATTTCATTCTTGGTTTAAATTTTGAATGTTTTTCTAAATCTTGCTATTAATAGTAACGCTCAATTATTGCTTAATTTATTAATGTTACAATGCTAATACTTCCTCAGTACAAGATAATTGGCACGGAGCTTTGTATATGCCTCTTGAGGAGTCATGTGCCAACTCCTCCCTCGAAGAGTTTAGGGAGTTTGATTGCGCTCTGGGCAACAAGTATTGCCATTGCAGCGACTGAGACCTGGAGGCTCGGTGGTGGCGGATTTTCGACTCTAGCTGTCGGCTCCTCTGATCAGTTGTTTTTCGTAGTTTCTTCGATCGATTCCAGGTGAATGCTGTGGAAGTACCCTAACACACGAGCCACGCGCTATCCTTCCTGCCGCATCCTTGCCCTATCCTTACCTCATATTTACACACACACACATACACTTACAAGCACACTACCACACATGTCGGGAGCTTACAGCATGGCCCGGCTGGGTCGGGGCCCCGCTGGCAGTGATATCGAAGGAGGGTAAACGTCCTCATGCCGACTTGTAGGTCGGCGCTGGATTTCCATTTCTAGGAGGGATCACTGGCACATTACGCGTCATAACATGCACTAAACTTACGGGTCTTACGACCACAGCTCTTGACGTGCCCGGAAACACAAAATTGCCAATTTCTCATTTAACATGTAGCCCAAAACTGTCGTGCGTGTGCCCGCAGGTGGTGCTGTGTTTCGAGCGCGTGTTCTGGGAGGCCGCGACCGACGTGTTCGGCCACGTGGGCGGCACGACGGCGTCGCGTGGCGAGCTGTTCCTGTTCTGGCGCGCGGCACGGGCGGGGGCGCCCGCGCTGGTGGCGCTGCTGGCGGGCGAGGCGGCGGGCGTGGCCGAGCGCGTCAGCGACGCACGTGGTGGTGGGCGCTGCGTCGCCGTGCTCAAGACCATTTCGGACCCTCCGCCGTGCCGCCGCCCAAGAGGTAGCAACAGAAATAAAATAAATTAAATTAAATAAGTAAATAAATAAATTAAATTAAGTTAAATTAAATATAACTCTAAAAATATGCATTCTATGACTCACTAGCGGATACTCAAATTGACCTAGGAATTACTTTATACCTAAACTATGGCATTGTGCACAAGTGCTCTAGATCAATAGAAAATAGAACTTGACGTCCGATACACACTCCAAAATTCAATTCGGTCCACTCCAAGATTGCGCATTGATTCTGACGTCCATCCATCCAAGTCAAACTGTGCCAATCATCCGAGATCAACTACACAAAGAATACGTTACTGATCTCGCCAATAGAAACAAACTCCAATCCATAACAAATTCAAACTCAATTGCAGAACATAGGTCCAAATACGAACTCGATAATTGGCCACCATCACAATCAAACTCCAATACCAAATGCCAAATTCAGACCTGCAATGGAGTTGCAAATATGGTCCATCACCAAATCAACTCCATACCTTCAAGTCGAAAATTGGAGCCATCCATTTCTCAAGTCACATTCGTTCGCATATCGAATTCACAAGGTACAAGCGTTGACTATGGCCAGCCATTGAGAAAATGTCGCAGATTCGACATTGGCCAATGGCGAATGGAACTCCAAGTCCATTTTCCAATTCAAATTAGGATCTCAAATGTGATGGACGTTATGATTCAATTCAATTCGTTTCAATGAAAATGTCAAGCAAAACGCAAAAGCCAAGAAAAATGGGAAATATGGAGCCTGACTGGACTCGGCATGGAGAAATTGAACATTGCGAATGGATGGAGTTGATTGGATGGCAGGAGTTGATTGGATGGATGGAGTTGATTGGATGGATATGGAGTTGATTGGATGGATTGGATCGAGTTGCGACTTGCCTGAGATGGAGTTGATTGACGATGCGATGGAGTTGATTGGCAATGGAATGAGTTGATTGCTGGATGGAGTGAAATTGGATGGATTGGCAGTTGATTGGATGGATGGAAAGTGATTGGATGGATGGAGTTGATTGGATGGATGGAGTTGAAATGGATGGAATATTGGTGCACTAGTTGATTGGGATGGATGGAGTTGATTGGATGGATGGACGTTGATTGGATGGATGAAGAGTTGATTGGATGGATGGCCAAGTTGATTGGATGGATGGAGTTGATTGGATGGTGGAGTTGATTGGATGGATGGAGTGATTGGATTGGATTGATGGATGGAAGTTTGATTAGAATGGATGGAGTTTGATTGGATGGATGGAGTTGATTTGATGATGGCAGTTGATTGGATGGATGGAGTTGATTTGAATGGATGGGGAGTTGATTGAATGGATGGATGGTTGGATGTGGAGGATGATTTGGATGGTGTGGAATTGGCAATAGGATGGATGGAGATTGAGTTGGTATTGGAGATGGATTGAGATGGAAGGGTGGAATTCGGATGATGGAGGTGGAATGCAATGGATTGGAGATGGATATTGGCATGGATGGATGGAATGGATGGATGGAGTGGATTATGGATGATGGAGTGATGATGAGATGATGATTGGTAGGAGTAATGGAGTGGATTGGATAGAAGAAGATGGAGTGAGAATTAAGGCATGGCATTGAGGAGTGGATGGTGGTGATTGGATGGATGGAGTGGATTGGTAGGAACTGGACTGAAGATTGGAATGTGGAGTGGATGATGGATGGAGTGGATTGGATGGAGTGGATTGGATGGATGGAGTGGATTGTGATGGAGGGATTGGAATGGATGGATGGGAGGATGGATTGGATGGATTGGATGGAGTGGATTGGATGGATTGGATGGATGGTGGGGAATTGGATGGATAGGATGGAGTGGATTGGATGGAATGGAGGAGTGGGATGGTGGATGGACTGGAGTGGATTGGATGTGATGGAGGATGGATTGGATGGAGTGGAGTTGGATTGGATGATGGAGTGGATTGGATGGATGATGAGTGATTGGATGGATGGAGGGATTTGTGGATGGATGAGTGGATTGGACCTATGGATAGGACGTGATTGATTGGCATAGGATGGAGTGGATTGGATGATGGATGGAGTGGATTGGAATGCGAGTGAATTGGACATGGATGGATGGAATGGAATGCGATGGAGTGGATTGGATGGATGATGAGTGGAATTGGATGGATGGAAGATGGATTGGCATGGATGAGCTGGCATTGGATGGATTGAGTGATTGGATGGATGGAAGTGAGAATATAGAAATGAGGAGTGGATTGGATGGATTCGAGTGGACTTGATGGATGGAGCTGGTTGGAATTGGATGGCAGTGGATTGGTGGTGGAGTGGATCTGGATAGGATGGAAGTGGATTGGGATGGATGGAGTTGGACTTGGATGAGATGGAGTGAGATTGGAATGGGAGGGAGTAGGACTCTGGCCATGATGGAGTGGGATTGGATGGATGGAGTGCGATGGATTGGAATGGAGTGGATTGGATGGATGAAGTGGAGATTGATGGATGGCAGTGGATCTCGAACGATAGCGAGGATGGAGTGGATTGGAAAAAATGGATGAGGATGGATTAGGACATGGCACATCGGACCAGTGGAAAATTGGGAGCTAAAAAATGGAATGGAGTGGGTGCGATGAAATGGATGGAGCATAGAGTTGGAATATGCGATGAGATGGAGTAGGGGCTGGAGAATGCAACAGAGGCAGATGGAAGTGAGAAATTGGACATAGGACTGCAGATCGGAAAACTGGATGAAAAGGAGTGGGTGGATCGGTCATCGAGACATGCGGAATGGAGTGCGATAATGCGACAGTGAAGGTATGCGCGAAAATGGATCCGCAATAACGCGCACTCGAGAAAGTAGCGCAAGCTGCAATGGCACTCAGAGTAAATAATGGCAATGGATGGAAACGTCGGATTGATGGATGGCATGGATGGATGGAGTGGATATGGATGAATGGATGGTATGGATTGGGTGGATTGGAATGGATGAAGAATGGCAAGTGGAAAAATTGAGAATGCGCACTCGATGAGAAAGATAAGGACTCTCGAATGCGCAAAATGGATAGGAAGTGCGGATAAGATGGAACAGATGAAGATGGAATAGAAGATAGGATTGAGAAATAAGGCATTGGAAACACATAAGAGAGCTGAAGACTTCGGAAAAAACCAACTAGCAATTGGAATGGATGAGAGGATTGGCATGAATGGAAATGGGATGGCAACGTGCGATTGGCATTGGAATGGATGGAGTGGATTGGTGGATGGATGGCATGGAATGGATGGAGTGGATTGGATGGATGGATGGGATGTGGAGGGCATGGATGGATGGATGGCTGGGATGAGAGGGATTGGATGGATGATGGATGGAGTGGATTGCATGGATGGATGGATGGATGGAGTGGATTGATGGATGGATGGAGGATGGATGGAGTGGATTGGATTGGATGGATGGCATGGATGGAGTGGATTGGATGGATGGACTTGGATGGAATTGGATGGATGGATGGATGGATTTGGATGGAATTGGATGGATGGCATGGATGGAGTGATTGGATCGGATGCTATGGATGGATGGCATGGATGTGAGGGTGGGATGCGATTGGAGTGAATCTGAGCACTGGAGTGGATGGATGGATGAGTGGGATGGATGGCATGAGGATGGATGGATGGCGATGGAGTGGGATGAAGATAACGACAGGGATTGAAATGGAAAATGGATGGAGTGACGCCATTGAGTGGTGCTGGGAATTGGAATGATGCGATGGTGTCGGATATTCGTGACATGGCCACTCGCGATGATTGGAGTCGGCACTTCGCATGCCGCATGAGTGGATTGGATGGAACGGATTGGATGGAATGGGTGGTTGGAACGTGATTGGATGGATTGATGCGAATTGATGGCATGGGGATGGATAGGTATGATGGCAATGGATGGATGGCAATGCCATGGATGCGACTGAACTGGTTTA
>BOPP01000026.1:132487-181466 GCA_017312745.1 Gryllus bimaculatus | reverse complement strand
TGGATGGATGGATTGGATGGATTGGATGGATGGATGGATGGAGTGGATTGGATGGATGGATGGATGGATGGAGTGGGATGGATGGAGTGGGATGGATGGAGTGGGATGGATGGAGTGAATTGGATGGATGGATGGATGGATGGAGTGGGATGGATGGATGGATGGATGGATGGATGGAGTGGGATGGATGGAGTGGATTGGATGGATGGATGGAGTGGATGGATGGTGTGGATTGGATGGATGGATGGTGTGGATTGGATGGATGGATGGATGGAGTGGATTGGATGGATGGAGTGGATTGGATGGAACGGATTGGATGGATGGGTGGAACGGATTGGATGGATTGATGGAATGATGGATGGATGGATGGATTGATGGAATGATGGATGGAATGATGGATGGATTGAATGGTTTGATGGATTGAATGGTTTGATGGATTGAATGGTTTGATGGATTGAATGGTTTGATGGATTGGATGGTTTGATGGATTGGATTGTTTGATGGGTGGATTGGATTGTTTGATGGGTGGATTGGATTGTGTGATGGGTGGATTGGATTGTGTGATGGGTGGATTGGATTGTGTGATGGGTGGATTGGATTGGATTGAGGGGTCGATTGGATTGTTTGATGGGTCGATTGGATTGTTTGATGGGTCGATTGGATTGAGGGGTCGATTGGATTGATTGATTGAACGGATTGATTGGTCGGATTGATTGGATGTATTTGTTTGTGGGATTGATTGGATGTATTGGTTGGTCGGATTGATTGGATGTATTGGTTGGTCGGATTGATTGGTTGGTTGGATTGAATTGATTTGATCGATGGATGGATTGATTGATTGGATTGATGGATTGATTGATGGATTGATTGATTGGTGGATGGATGGATGGATTGATGGATGGATTGATGGATGGATTGATTGATTGGATCGATCGATTGATTGGATTGATGTATTGAATTGATTGGATTGATCGATGGATGGATTGATCGATGGATTGATTGATTACATGGATTGATGGGATGGATTGAATGGATTGATTAATTGGATGGATTGATTACATGGATTGATTGGATGGATTGATGATAGGATTGATTGGCTGGATTGATGGATTGGATTGATTGCTGGATTGATGGGTTGGATTGATTGCTGGATTGTTGGGTTGGATTGATTGATGGATTGGATTGATTGCTGGATTGGATTGATTGATGGATTGGATTGTTTGCTGGATTGGATTGTTTGCTGGATTGATGGATTGGATTGATTGAATGGATTGATTGATCGGATTGATTGAATTTTTTAATAAAAATCTTTAAAAAGTTTCGGATCATGGGTTTTGGTTTGGTTGAGAACTAAAGAGTACTACAGTACTACGTATGAGCACTGTACGTACTGCACGTTAAGGCTGATGGATTTCGATTCGTTTAATTTTCATCAAAAACTGTAAAACCTATATGGACGTTGGAGGAAGAAATATAATCTACGTACGTTTCCTTGAATTTCAAAATCCCTGCCCCCCACTCTTTTACTGTATGCATAGTTGAATGATGAATAAAAGTACCAAGTGAATTTACAAGCTTGTCATTTTAGCAGCCGAGCAGTGACGGATCCAACCGATCATTGGGCGGGGGTCATAGATTTTTATTTTTATGCAACGTAAATAAGCGTTTCAAGATATTGTTGTATCAAAAACATTCACACACAAACAACTGAGTTTAGAACGTGTTACGATGTATTTTACACATATATTTTTGGTTTTATTTTTCAAATTTTTTGTGGTTTCCAATATTTTTCTTATCTTTCTTTTTCCTGCATCTTTTTTATTTCCTTGTAGGTCCCTGGATCTGATACTACTGTTAAGTAATATATGTATTTTATTATGTGTTTATGTTCTAATCTGTTATGGTGCGGTTATCTGTTTGTATTTAAATCCCCGAAGTTGGAATTGCATGTTCACCCTTAAATAATATTTTTGTATTATCCAGCCAACCAGACCATATTCCATAATCGGAAACTTTGTGTATCGGAATTTTTGCGCAATAATTGCAACGGAGAGCCACTTTCGCTGTTGTTGCAGGCGGTGGTGACGCGGTGGCGCGCCGACCCGTGGGCGCGGGGCGCGTCCTCGTTCGCGGCGGCCGGGGTGGGCGAGGAGGCGGCGGAGGCGGCCCGCGAAGCCCTCGCCGCGCCCGTGGCCGCCCCCGGCCCAGGCCCAGACCCAGCGGCCCCGGCCCCGGCCCCGGTCCCGCGGCTGTTCTTCGCGGGCGAGCACACGAGCGCGCGCCACCCGGCGACGGTGCACGGCGCGCTGCTCAGCGGCCTCCGCGAGGCGGCGCGCGTCGTCTCGCTCCTCGGCGGCCCCGCCCCCGCCCCCGCCGCCATGGGCTAACGGCTACCAGCTCCTTCGCAGACCGCGTGTTTACCACATCGTGACACACGGGCAGTTTTGTACAGCACGAGTTTTGTACCTCGATGAGTTTGCTATGGTAGTAAACTACAAGATGATACTGTTCCTAACTTACAAATGAAAAGCAAGCGTTCATCCCTTCGAGCTATATCAAGTGAATCAACCGATTTGGTTGTTTGCTCCACATTTGGCTTTTCAATGTTAACTTAAATTTCTCCTCCTCACAATGATTGATAAGCAATGAACATTCCACTTGTACAATTTGTTATGACTTATTACCAGTGTATGGTAGTGCATGTGTTGCATAGCGTCGCACCCCTGAGGCCGCAATCTCACTGCCCTGTGCTACCCATTGCACTGTCCCATTCACTAACTCTCTCTCTCTCTCACACACACAAACACACAACCTCACTCACATAAGTCATGCCATCACCCTCCACCCTATTTCGACCAATGATTGTTACTATGAATTCTGGGTATCAGTCTCTTCTCTCTTTTATGTCATTGTCAATAAGTTTGGAGTGCAAATCCATCACCTTTTCACTGATTGATAAGCCAGAAATATTGCACTTATAGGTACAAGTATGATTATGATGAAGGTGAGGTAGTGCGTTAGGTGACGCAGCTCAAAGGAAGCTAAGTCCTACATCTGACACCCATACACCTCATTCTCTCATATTCTACGACTTTTGGTGTATCCTTTACTAAGTTACTCCTTCATTACTTACCTACCATCCACTCCCAGTAGTCCAAAAATGGTACCAAGAATTTTTGGTAACTACTGTTTGCTCCTGTTTTTCACTTTGGTTTTTGTACCAAGAGTGAAACAAGGTTCTTCCTCCCCGACACATACTGACTGATCTTTAAAGGGTTTGTTAATCTTTGAATTTAATAACTCTTTTCATTCACAATATCATTACACTGCAACTGCATAGCCTATCTCTACCTAAACAAATGCTTTATGGGACGGTAGTAAACACTATCAAAAAAACCATGCTGTGCCTAACTTTTTAAAATTTTTTGAGAAGACTGTTTTTTATTCAAAAAATGACGTAATTGTACTTAGGCCTTATTCCATTTTTAACCCTGGCCCTGATCCACAAAAACCCATGGCAGCTCAATGCCTTCACACGAGCCCCTGCATGACGTGTCCACCTTGTCTTCAACCTCTTTTATCCTCGAGCGATCCAAAGACGATTTCTAACAAGTTTTTGTTCTTACAGCTAATAAGTGCGCAAAGCACAAACCTGTATACCTGCTTCCCCATCCCATACTCCTCTAAAAATGATTTTGCTGCACTGCATTAGAATGTGTTTTTATAAAAACATACCGAACAGCAGCATTAGAATACTAACTAACTAATGGTAAATCATGTGTACCATAGTAGCTGTAGAGAATTTTCTTTAAAAAATCTTTTTTACTCTTTGGATTGTATGTAAAGATTGTATGTAAATTTCAGTTTTATTTGTTTATGTAAAAATAATTGTCAGTTTATTTTTATTATTTTTGTAACCATATTCCAGATATGAAGGAAGTTGTATTTGCCTAGATTTCAAGTGTTAACAAATCTGATGAGGCACGTTTTCTTTTATTTGTTTATTTTTTTATTGAGTAAAATTTTTCACGGTCAGAAAAGAATTCATTCAAAAGAAGTTGACCCAAATATTTAAACGCCTAGATGTATTTAATTTATTTTGCACAATTTTCATAAAAACATTCTGTAGTTAGTAATTTTGTTCTTGTGTTTCAAAAATTACACTTTTTACTTAATGTTGTAATTAAGAATTAAGCATGAAAAATAATTTCATTGAATAATGAGTGAATTAGTTAGTTTTGTGAAAGAATATGTCAGTTCACTTTAGCTAAATAAAATACTGTAAAACTTTGCGATAAATTGTTTATCTTATTTAATATAATCAATTTCATTTGAGAAGAAACAAATTCAACAAAAGGGGGAAAAAATATTGAAAGAGTGAAATATTGAAACTGACTGGAAAAATACTAATTGAAACTAGTGGTGCAGTAAAATAATTAAACAGCACATACTTTCTCACCATTAATAATCGCTATTTAATACTATTTTTACCACAATTTCTCTGAGTTATTTTTTGTAGAACTCGTTTGAAATTGTGGAACATTTAATGTGAAAAATAAGCAGAATGTGAAAAAGTAAAGTAATTAAAAGTTAATAAATAATACGATACTGATAGCATTGGCAAACAAATGCAAACAGATCGAAAAATATATAATTATTATTGCAAGCCTATACATTCCTTAGTAGGGCAAAGGCCTCCTGCTTAGTGCAAGGTGGTCCCACATCACCTGAATGAATCTTCAGGTGACTGAGATTAGTCGTCTGCTTCAGTGATATTTACCAATACACTTAAAACAACTATTAAATCTAATTAAGTGTTCAGTATCTTTTCCATTGTTCACTGTCCCTGTTCACCAATACACATAGGAAATTATTGCTTTGTACACACATGGTTCTTCACTATTCTCCAGCACACATGAAACCTCTGTTTAGGTAGGTGTTCTTAATCATTTACACAAGTGACTATCCTTCACACTAATACATGCAGAGCATCGGCGTTTGGAACATACATTGTTCATCACTGTTCGCCCGTGCACCGATAGCATCTACAGTAAAGTATGTCTAAACTGGAACCTGTACAAGCCGGAAACCTATCTTGACCGGAAAATTTCTCTGGCCCGTGAAGTTAAATAGCATTTTACACAGCATGAAACGGAACCTCTCCAATGCAGGGACGGAACTGTTTTTCATGTCCTGCAGGGGAAAATCTTTATGAAACGGAATTCCTGTGAATTTACTGCAATTGGCAGAGATACGCGAGATGCTCTTAATGAAATGAAGGCATCAGCAAGCTGTTTTTTAAAATTCTCTATTACTGCGACCCGCGATTTAATCGTGGCAACCGGACATTGTGGGAGGGGGGAATGCTTCAACTGTCTTGGTCTTTTCCACTGTTCACGGTCCTTCGCCACTCTAGTCCTCTCTAGACTACTGCCTTCTTGGAGTAGACAGACCATCTAGTTTCCTGCCGGCCTTGTCTCCAACCCACTCGAGGGTCCGATACTGATGCAGCGTGGGTCCACCTTTGGTGCTCGAGTCTCAAGGTCCCACCCCGTTTCCATTTAACACATGTTGCTTGTTCTGCCGTATCTCGAATGCCACTTTTTATTCTAATAACCGACTTGTGTATTCTATATTTTATAGCAATGTAGAGCATCTTTCTGTCCATCTTCAGTTGACATATTCTCAGCATATTATTGTCTTTCTGCGTTAATTACCACGTCTGGAACCCACGCAACAAAACCGGTAATACACAAGAGTCCAAAACCGTTCCGTGTTACGTTTACAAGGATATATTTACAGCTTATCCCCAACTAATAATGAAAGGAGACCTAAACAGTAAATTGTATACAGTTTGAGAATGCCATACCACTACAGCCCAAGGTCAAATGCTTTTTAATTTGGCTCAAAATAATAATAATAATAATAATAATAATAATAATAATAATAATAATAATAATAATAATTTTGTATTAGCTCCTACGGCCACGACTCATTTTCCATGCAATTAAAATATAGTTACAGATATTTTAGATAAAGTATTAATCAAAAATATAAATTTTCCTATCTTCCAAAGTGTATTACACGTCCTTCAATCAGATCACAGCCCTGTACCAATAACTTTTTTTTTTTTTTTGAAAACCAATAGAAGAAATGAAATCAAAAACAAATGTTACAGCAAGAGTAAACTGGCCCAAGTTTTCATATCTAATGGAAAAAAACGACTTATACCCCAGACATATTAAATCTATATAAGATCTACAATTCGAAATCGTAAAATTTAATACAGCTATCAATGAATCATTAATAAAAGGCTTCTTCACTAAAAAGCAGAAATTGTTCTTGCAAGAATGAGCCCATTACAATACGGTTATTAAATTAATTAAATCCAAGCGAAACCTGAGAAGATATTGGCAAGAAACACGTAGACACGATATCGGATCTAAACTAAACAAACTATCGCGAATAGTAAAATTACAGCTAGACAAATTCAGATGCTATTACAAATTTCAACAATCATTAAAACAACTGGACAGAAATTCTGCTCATCTCTGGCCAATAGTCAGAGTTATCACGGGAGAAAAAATCGTTTCGTAGGCGTATCTATATTCAAGTGCCTGTTCTTGTTCATTCATAATTGTTCTATTTGGCCCTTTAGTTTTTAACAGACCTTTTTAACTATTGTAGTGTGTACATAACCCTATGAACATGCATTTAGTATTAGTTTTTTTTATTGCAACAGTTTCCAGGAAATAATTGTCATTATGTATCATGCTTTTTACAACTATCAGTTAATCATAATATAGTATTACGGAGAGATATTATGATTAATTAATGCGACGAATGACATCTAATATGTTTCGATTGGTGCACGAGAAGTGGTCTAACCGTGAGTGACGGATGCGCACACACTCTCAAAGTTACTTAAATACTGTAGAGGAATTATTTTTTTCTCAAAATACATAAAAAATAAATATTTTATAATATAAATTTGAAGATCCGCGAAATGAAATGTCTAAATTTATTTTATTTAAATTTGTCCCAACATGGAAGGCAGTATTATTATTATTATTATTATTATTATTATTATTATTATTATTATTATTATAATTTATGTTTTGGTTAAAGATTTGACTGTAATATTTGATATATATTTATCTGCAATAAAAAAATATGAAATTTCCTTTCATATTATAAAGAAAAATAAATGACGGTCTGGAAATTGTATTAATGACATTCCCATTCGCCCCCATTTCGTATGCTAATTATTAAATCGTTCGAGAATCCGTTTTGGACAAACGGATCATGAAGACAAAGCGAAAAGAAAAAAAAAATACGGATCACACACGTCTCAATACTATATTTCCTCGTGTGCTTTCTTTATGATAAATTTAATTAAGTTTTATTTTATGTGTCTTTCTTTGTGATAAATATATTAAATAATATGAAACATACAAAATAAGAAATTCTCGTAAAAATCTAGTTTCAAATGTCCCGCAATTTCAGCCCAATTCCAGCATTCCAGAACCATGACGTGTGAGTATGTGTGACGTGTGAAAAACGTTTCAAAGCTTTGCTGGTAGATAGCTTAAGGAGCGCCTTCCAAAGAACATTACGCTCTGGGTCGCTTTTGTTCCAAACTGGCAGTCTCCATTTTGGACCCTCAACAGCATGCTGCGAACAGAACAGAAGGAAGTTCATGAAAGTTAGAAAGGGGATAACCACATAACACAACTGAGTGGTTATATTACTGAAATCATGCGTAATGATATTATTAAGAAATTATTTTTCCATGAAAGACTAGAATGTTTTTAATACTAGGGGGGGGGGGGGAATGATTACTCCGAATTACAATCTTTAAAAATGTATACAAAGTATTGAATTAAATATACTCTTCGCTTCTAACATGCAAGAGCGATAACAGTTTACTTTTATTAAATAGGCCTATTATCTCTATATCTTATTGTAATAAAAATTAAGAGATTTTTAAAGAGAGAAATATCTTACATAAAAACTACCTGCTTCATTAAAAAATATTTATCAATAGTTTAAAGTAGTTTCATATCTTCTTTTCATGCTTTTAAATGTCTATAATTTTAATACAGTGATTTTCAATACTGAGTAACTATGAATCAACTATAAGAAATTCAATTGAGTACGAGTACCATTACAATTAATCTTCAGAATGATGACTTTATATTTGTCGAAGATACTTGAAAATTAACAGATGTTTGGAAAAACAAAGAATATTTTATTGATTACTCCCTTTGAAGTTGTCGCTAAACGAATGTAGAAAATGAGAAAGAATGGAAAGAAATCAATCAACATCAAAAATGGTTCAGTGTATACATAGCTAATTGTTAGCGCTATGATTTTGTTAGAATTTATTCTAATGACAGGAGTCTTGGGAAGACATTTCCAAAAATGAAATACTTTAATAAAATTGAAAGTAATTTTTAAGACACATTTATTAGTGAATACTGATTTTATGCTATATTTGTCAATGAGGTTTGTACACAAAATTAACATTTTACTTTTACCAATCAGCAAAATCTGTATGTTTTATATTTTAACCATATTAAGAAACATATCGAAATATATAGGGCCTATAACATTATTATTATATTTTTAAGTTTGTGCTATTCTAATGTTCTACGTTAGCCCACTTACAGTTTTTTTAATAAAGACCCCTGTAATAAAATATTTATTTTTATCAACAATAAGTACGCAAAACATTCGTTTATATGTATTATTATTATTATTATTATTATTATTATTATTATTATATTACCATTATCATTATTAACTGCCCCTAAGAAAAATCTACATTTCATACCCTACGGTATACCTATTTTTGTGAACTACATTATCATTTTTAAAAGTAACATGTATAATTCTCTGACTAATCATCTTCGAATGCCTCAAAATGGCGGCTTCGTAAGTAACATTGGTGGTCAGACCATTTTCACACACTCTGGTTCCACGGAGACTGGAAATTGTGGACGCAAGAATAAGGAAAGGGGGAAGGGGCATAAGGCGTGTAGGGGAAGGGTGTGTTGACGCCCAACGTCGTGAAGTGAGTATCTAGTTTTCGACATTTAGAAGACGTGTAATTACGTTTTTGTACTCGCATTGTGTATATTGTTACTATTATTCTTTATATGTAATTTTATATTGGTGACTTAATGTTTAGACCATTATTATGGCGTATTTTGCTTAAACATCGGAGGCCGGAATTGATTCAAAGCAAAATGGCTTCTACTTTTTGTATTATGTTATTTTCGGTGTACTTGTGCACATTACTTCATGTAGTCGTGCAATTAACTCAATTCATTGTATGAAATTAAACATTTCTATGTTAGTGGTTTTGAATTGTGTAGATGTTGATTTATTTTAACTATGCAATTTACCTTCCGTGCTGAATGATGACTCAAGGAGAGAATCTCCAGTTCACAGTAGCCGTATTAGTCTTAACAGCCTCTGTGTTGATTATTTAACTAGAAGCTGCTTTGTTCAATTCTTGCTACAGTATTAATTATCAAAAGTCATATTGACATCGTAACTTGATTATTCTTAGGTTTTAGGAGTTATCATCATGCAGACGATAAAGTGTGTGGTGGTCGGAGACGGAGCAGTAGGAAAAACGTGTCTCCTAATTTCGTACACAACAAATAAATTTCCATCAGAATATGTGCCAACTGTAAGTATCTTGTTGTTATGGGGCATGTTAATGAAGTACTTGAACGATTCCCTCCCGTTTAGTATCCGTGTACACTGCCGTTATTTAATGGATATGACACTTGCAAGAATGAAAGAGAAGTTTTAGATAAAGAGCTAATAGCCATTTCATTTCGCTATCTTTTAAAGAACTATTGAATCATTTACTTTTGTAATTACCTTGTTGCCCTAGCTTCGTACTCAAATATTTTATTGTGTAATTTTCTACACTTGTGAAAATGTCACTTAATCTGAAATCTTATAACCATCTATTTTGTCCTTGAATTCATTGTCCGAAAATTCGTAAGAATGAATTTTAAAACTTAATATTTTATTTTTGAAATAAAACTACTGGTTTTCAATAAGGTTTTTTGATCTAACTAAATCAACAATAAGAAGGAGAAAATGAGTGTTATTTAAAACATCTAGTGCATGATTTCAGTTCAATCTATGAAGAAATACTAATTCGTTTATATTATTAATTTTTACAATGGATTGAAGAATTAATAAATATTTAGTACACAAACTCGTAGAGGTCTACAAAACCTAATAGAATTTTTAGACTTGCATTGTGTGTTTATTTTGAACTGTTATCAATTGCAATACTAATTCCAAGCATCACATTTTTTAAAAGCTTCATGCTGAATTGAAGGGGAAATCTTATGATGGTAGTTATAGTAATTTAAAACTAGTTGCACTGTGTGTTGTTTTTGTGGGAAAGTATTCATTTAATTGCTGTGCGAATGTGTTTAAATCATTAATTGGTAACGTCAAAAAGTTGTAGGGTTCCTGTTGCTGTTGCAATGTTTCAACTCTTTCTTTTTTCTATTTATTATTTGCTTCCTTGCAGAACTAAGACAATATTTTGGTTTAAAACTAGACAAAGCATGTTGAATCTATATAGTGTATGGATACTTAAAAAAGGAAATTGGAGTTAGTTTCTGGAGTTAAATCCTGAAAAAAGTAATTTTTCACCTTTCTGTAAATGTACTGTTATTTTTAGGTATTTGACAATTATGCTGTTACTGTTATGATTGGTGGTGAACCCTACACACTTGGTTTGTTTGATACTGCAGGTATGACTTGCTAATTTATTACTATAGTTTTATTTCAAATTTTATTGAATTATTTATTTGTGTTGAAAATCTTATCATTGGATAAAGATTTGTTTATGTAATATAACAGGACAAGAAGATTACGATCGTTTGAGACCCTTAAGTTATCCACAAACTGATGTTTTTTTGGTTTGCTTTTCTGTGGTATCTCCTTCTTCGTTTGAAAATGTGAAAGAAAAGGTGAGGATCTGAATATATGTACTTATTTACTGAACAAAAACTGAATAATTAAACTTGTAGTTTTATTAATTTCTTGTAATATGGTTAGAAATAATTTTTATCGTGATTTTGCAGTGGGTTCCAGAAATAACACATCATTGTCAGAAAACACCTTTTCTACTTGTTGGTACACAAATTGATTTAAGAGATGATGCTGCAACAATTGAAAAATTAGCTAAAAACAAACAAAAACCAATCACTTTTGAACAAGGAGAAAAATTGGCTAAAGAATTGAAGGCTGTTAAATATGTTGAATGTTCAGCATTAACTCAAGTAAGCACATTATTTGAAATTTTAGTTTATTTATTTATTTTTTTTACAGTTTTTGCATGAGACATTGTAAAAAAAATGCACATGATTAAATTCAGTAATCTATATCTTGCAATAATAATGTGATATTTGTCAGATGTTTGTAATTTGTTAGATATTTGTGCTCCAGAAACCATTTTTATTTCCTTTCTTCACTTTTAAAATAGGTTTAATAAAATAACAATTCTCATCTTGTGTAGATTATTACTAATAGCTTTTCTCCAATTAAAATTTAAGTACATCTGACAGGTTATAAGGATGGAAGAGATTATCCAATCAGGAATTTCAATTTTGAGAAATTGAAGCTCCTTATTGGATAACTGTGTCCCAACTGGTCAGTTGTGAGATATGCTTAAATTTGAAATGGAGAATATAATATTACTTTGCCTGTGACAGAACAATGCTAGATGAGTAAGTAAAATTAGTAAAATATGTTGTATTAGTTCTCATTCCAATGTACCAAAGGAAGAGCTGTATAGTTGAATAGAGAAAGAAAAGCATCACAATTTGAGGTATAGAAAACTTCCTCTAAATTTTGCTGATCAAAAAAGATTTTGCAGGGTAATTGTGATCATCGAGAATTCTTAGTTGGGAAGTTGGATTATCTATAAAAAATGCTTCTTTCTTAAAAAGTTTATATTTGGGTGCTGTGCACATTGTATTATATGGAAAAGCAAACTGTTTATGATGTAGCGAAATAGCCGCTGTGCATGTGGGGTAATTGCATAATAATGGGGTTAGAAATATGAATCCGTGCATGTGGGGTTTCAGAGATACTATGAGTAAATTAAATGATAATGGCAATTGAAATTAAAAAAATGTATAATATATAAAATATTTGTCTTATTGTCAGATAAGTTTTAGTAATCTAATAATGTATTGCTTCAATTAGTCATCAACTTAACAGTTGTTTATTTCATGTGGTCACATTGTCAATATGAAATTTGTTTTAATTCTCATGCCTCGCAAAATATGAAATGTAATGTGATATGTGGAATATAGTATGATATTTCTATTTTACTTAATATACATTTTTAAAAAACCCTATTGCTTGAATTGTTTAGGGGATTGTGGACAAGTTAGCTCATGTTTTTATTTTATCTCATTCTTTGCATGATTTCATTTCATTGCTGCAAAAGTAGTTTGTGTGAACATAAACTTTCCTCTTGCAATTTTTTTCTGAAAATTATCTCAAGAGACAGTTTTGTTGCTTTTTCTACATTCCATTAATAGTTGTTTCCGCAACTGCAGTGTTAAAGTTCATAAAAATTGTAGGATTGTTTTTTGAATTACGTGATATAAGTTGAAGGCTTAACCCTGTTGTTTTCAAATCTTGACATATGAAACTGATATTTTAATTTTTAAGCGTTGGATAATATTTTACCCTTGATTTGCAGTGAATAATTACATAATTTCCAAATTGTTGCTTTAGGCAAAGTAACAGAAATTACTAAAATTGTGACAACTATATAGGATTATCGGAATTGGGAATATGTTAATTTCTTGTTCTCTTAAATGCAGTAATGTTAAAAAATAATTAAGAAACTTAATTATTTCAAACTTATCTATTTTACTAACATTTGCTCTGTGCCATCCAGTGGTCAGTGCATTTCTTTCGACAGAATGTTGGAATATTTTATAAAGAATCAGGATGCTACAAAGTTTTTTACTTCATGATTGGGATCCAAAAGGTCATTAGAACTTGAATTACCTCATGTTTGCTTCCAAGACGCAGAAATGACTGTTAAAAATTGCCTGCATAGCTTTCATTTAAACAAGATGAACCATAGGTTCATCTAAATTTTGAAATTACTCTAAAGTCTCACAGAACAAAATAATATTTTGCATGTAGTGGCATAGGCTTATTGTCAATAGGCAAATTGATCTAAATAACCAATGGATGGTGCTTTCTTGTTTATTAATATTGTTGTTTAAAGGTTATTTATGATCATAATACACCAAAATTCTATGTTCAGTTAATTGCAACATTCTATGAATGATGTAGCTAAATGAGAATACCAAGAAAGTTTTATCTTGCTTTAGAATGTTTAAAGGTAACAGTCATTTGTTTTAATTCTTTTTCTTCTTCTTCTTCTTTTGTTAGGATCTTTTCGGCAATCCAAGGAATATAAACTTTGCATGACTTTTTTTATAATTTCGTGTTATATATTTTATTTTTGTAATTATTGACGAATGTTGATTTACAGAAAGGGCTGAAGAATGTGTTTGATGAGGCAATATTGGCTGCTCTGGAGCCACCAGAACCTGTGAAGAGGAGAAAATGTGTTCTTCTGTAAATATAAAAAAAAGCGCCAAGAGAATAGGCGATCAAAATTATATAAGGTAAAGTAAGTACTTAAATTTTAATCTGCTTTCAATTGCATGCAAGTGGGAAAAGGAAATAAACAAGTTATTAATTATTTGTATATGTGATTATCAATGTATTTTGGTGAAAGATTCTTAGAAAGTGTGGAAATATTCATATTTTTAAAGAAAATACCATTGTCATTGGAAAATTCCCTCTCCCTCTTAATATGAAATCATGTAATTAACATTTGATGCTTAGGGTCAATTTGGCTTAAAAACAGCTCTGACATACAAGAATGGCATGCCTTCTCACAATAAGAAAATCAATGTAACTACATCTTACTCTTGAAGTGTTTACCAAGTTTCAGCTCAAAAGCTTCTAAGCTAATTAGTTATGCATGACATCCATACCTAAAAATAGATATTGAGTAGAAAATTGCATGCATCACTTCTCCACTTGTGTACGAAATTACAGCTGAAAAGTACCTTAAATACAAATTTTACAACCGATATTGAAAATCATATTGTTGAGGTGATTCCAATACCCCTGTTACTATATTACAGGGATGAAAAATAAAAAAATAATCAAACCAGAACTATTTAAAAATATAGATTGAAATATTAACTTTTCTTGAAACACATTATTGGCATTGATTTTTTTATAATTTCGTTCAATTTGTTGTGTTGGGTTTGTGTTTTAGGAAATGAGTCTTAAAATAAAGAGATCTAGAGTTTTCAGACTTTTACAGCTACCTCCAAAAGGTGAAATTATATTTTTTAATGGATAGCTCAATTAGGGAAGGGACTACTACCAACAGGTCTAAATATTATACCCAAGAATTTGTGCAGAAACCAAATAATCTTATGAAATCTAGTGATAGAGAGTTAAATGATATAAATCACAAAAATCACAATAGAGGAACTGAGTTTTCAGATTGTGTATTATTATTATTGTATATAGTTTTTCAAAATGCTGAAAAAAAATTCTAGTGTGCAATGAACCGTCATTAACACATTCTCGTAATGTGAATTTAACTGCAACAGAAACAAAATCTGGGCTACGGTAGGGAGCTCAGATAGAAGATCATGTCGATGGAACTCTGAAGTGTGCAAGTTAGTTGGTGCAGTAGTAGTGAGGGGAGGTGAAGTTTTATGAATATTGAGACTTTTCTTCAATCTCTTCAGATTCACTCGACCAACAAGGTTTGTCAATGCCTCTTTTGTTGGTATTCTTTTTGACCGTAGTAAATCATGATATGGTCTGTCATTTGTACCTTGATTTCGAAATGTCCAAATTTCAAATTTTTTTAAAACTATTTTTTTATACCAATTGCTTGAATAAATGCAAGTTTTTATGGAAATAGGGGGTGGGGGAATTAAACTCTTATAAGAGGAGGAGGAGGATGAAATTATAGGAACACAAACCCAGGGATAATGTAAAGGTCAAGGAGAAAACTAGAAGAAAAAAAACAATAAAGATTTGATTTTGTTAATTCTTACAGACATTTCTGTATAATTGCATTTATTAATTTTTTCGTTGGAAAGCCAGTTTCTCACCTAAAATAGTATACATAGGGACTGTCTCTTCCTTTTTTTGTATTTGTTACAAATGAATATATCTGGTGAAGATAAAACATGCCTAACAGTTGCCACCTTGTCCACTAACATAGTGGTACTGGAACATTTGTACATATAAGAAAATCTCTCCCATCCAAGGTGAATTTTGGACAATTCTGAATCCTTTAATTTTTAATGCAGTGTGTAGGTGAAAACTTCTAGTTTACTTCAGGCCCCCCAACAAGCAGGATTAAAGTCATTGTGGCTTGGAAAATGCGCAGGGCATTGTCAAGATCTTGTCCTCCCATTACCCTTCTCTCTTATTTGGGTGATTTGCTGCACTCCTACATGCTTTGAGAATCTGGATAGAGCTTTTCATTTACACAGTTCTGTAAATGTTGTGAATTCATTCTCATTTTTAACTTCGCTTGCGTTTCAACTAAACTGTGTGAAGTGGTCAACCACACATTTTTCTTGGAATCAGTTGACTTAAGGAGATGATTAAGATCTAAGAAGAGTATTAATCAAAACATTGTGTATGTGTTATTTCTTTTTGGGTCTATCCATATTTCATACGGCTTCTTCAATTTTACATTTCTCTTACAATACATTCTTAACATTTTAGTTGCAGAATACTTACCAAAGTATGATTGCCATTTTAGTGGCTTTTTAATCTTACATTAAGTAATCAGGTTGCTTCTATGTGTTTATGTCTTTCACTCATGGATAGATCTCCTCCTGTCCACCTTTGGCACTAGGGAGATGTTATTGGTTATCTTGGTTTACTAGTTGGGAATTGATTGTTTTTTGCCGAATTCTTAGTTGTGGAGGGAGTGAAAGAAAACTATAGTGCATGGGGGGGGGGGTGAAGACCGTACAGACAGGTTGGGCAAAATACCGTAAATTTAGTCTATATTTAAATTCTTCACCAAAATACATTGTAAATGAGTACTCATACTCATAATACAGTAAATAATTTTGTATTATAACTTCTTATTGCAACAATATATTGTAATTGTCAGTTACAATAAATTACTAATTGATAGTCATAAATTTCTAAACAGTAACTAGCACTGAACACTTTCAAATATCAAAACATGTCTAATTCCAATAAACTGAATTTTCCAATAATACGACTTGTTTGTCAAGCAAATCGTCAGACCTCTAGTTTGGGAATGTATAAAACCCACAAAGGAAAACAGTCGTTCAACTTGTGCGGATGAACATAAACTAGTGTTATAAGGGATAAACACACTTTTGTCAGGTAATTGTCCAGCATTTTTAATGATTTAGAATTATCATTTAAAAATGAAATGGCTGAAAGGAGCTTTTATTATTGTTCCATTCACTAACAGAATTAAACAAAAAGAAACTACCCTTGTTTTCTTCTTCTGTATTTAAAATATTTCTCTTTTTAAATACACCTGCTTAATGTATTTAAATACTGCCCAGCCCTGCCTACAGATGTGATCAATACATCATTTGATTCCTCTCAGAGAGACAAATTTATTATAAACTTTTTAGGTGGTTCTTTGAAGAATTTTTTGAAAGAAATCTTTGTAAGAGAGTGATTTTGGAGTTTCAAAGCACATACAGTAGTAAAATGGTGTGCATTACCAACCTGCGTTCCTGGCCAAACTTGCATCATTACGTCTTGATTTATTAGCTGGACAATAATTAATTTTGAAATAAAACATATACATTTTTAAGAAGTATTTTTATCAATGTTACTTCGTTCCCCTTAGGATTGATAGCCAAATGTATATTTTTTTAAAAATCTCTTTTTACTATGTAGGACTTGCAAAAGTAAAAAAGTATACCAAATGTGGTTGAGGTTTTATCTATTTTAAATTTGTTACTTTTGGAGTTTTCTTGATAATCATTTCATTACAGTTTTTCATGTGATAAAACCTGTTTGGTTGCTTAAATTGAATTATGGAGTTAAGTGACATTTAATTATTATTTTCATACTTCTTTCATTGTCCTTATTTACTTTCTTTTTTAACAGATTTTTGGATTGGATTCCTAGCATATGTTGCCATTTATCAGTTGATGGCAGTTTTCTGAATCAGTGGGTGCCACTTATGCTACTTGAAGAATTTTCTTTGAAGTTCTGAAAAGCTACATCATCTTGAAGACTCAGGACTATAAACAAAATTTAATAAGTAAGAATTTTGAGCACCATATTACACAATGTGATGATACATGGTTGTCTGTCAACTATAGGTATGTTATGAAGACTAGTTGAAGTTTTTTGACTGGAGAATATTAACATGAAACTAGAAGATACTTTTGTTTGATGAATATTTCACTGATACAGAAACAGCAGATTGAATTTCATAATCCTTCCTTGTGCTACAACTAATAATTGAATAATAATATAATAATTATAACACAACTGAAAAATATGTATTGTGAAAATGGGTCAGTTTTATGTATGTATGAATAATTGTATGTATGTGTGAATGTAATGATATTACATAAATATAGATTTTTCATTTAACAGATTTATTTGAATTGTCACTGCCGTTACTGTTCATATTGGGACATAGGTTTGTGTTGTGTTAAGATACTATTTTTGAAACAAAATATGACAGTATCTGCAGGCAGGACTTTGTTTTATTTCATTATTCAATACTTGTCAATCTGATCTAAAAAATGTTTTTTGGTGCACAATGTGTATGTTATTTTCAAAAATTGCTTCCCCTACCAGTTACCTCATAGTTACAAACATGCCCAAAGGTACATACAAAAGAAAATGATTGTTATTAGCTGTATATTCTTATGTATTCCCTGCCTTTGCTCTGAAAGTTGTTGCTTAAAGTTTGGAGTGGTGCATTTTTGGAATGTACTACTCCATTTCTTATCTTCCGTCATTGTGACTACCTTGCCAGCAGTTGTGCCGTATTGGAAGCACCATCTTGAAGTTGCTTACCTGTCTGCCCATATAAATGTCACATAGAATACCCTTCTTCTTTTCTCTGAGCAATTTACGGTGTTACTAGACTGTGTAAAACGCTAAGATTTGGTGAAATGTTACATGTGTTCAGCAAACTAAAGGGGACACACATTAACAGAGCATATAAATAATAATTGACTAATACACATTGATTTCTTATTTGTTTTTAAAATTTGTAATATTGTGGTATGGCAAAAATGTAAGGCAGTGGTGCCTCATGCTGTACGCTGCCTGTCATGGGTGCTTTTATAAATAACCAATCAGTATCTTTTAATAATTTGTCACTTGAACGGTATGAAGTTTTTCTCATATTTTTTTAAATGTTGGTGAGCAACAAATATGTTAATTGTGCCATTCCGTACAATGCATGCAGAAAACAAATGATAATCATTTGACTTCCTTTGTGAAATGGGAGAAATGTGTTTAACAACAATTTACTTTCTTGAAATAAGTTGTGTGTTCTCAGATGTTTGCATATGGTATTCAGTGGTTTGGTACTATAGATTATTTGTAGTTTTTAAGCCTGAACTTGTGTAATTTTTGTGCCTAAAAAGATGTATATTCTCTTGTGTACCATCTGCTGCATTACATTGTTGTAAGCAAGAAAGTCGAATGTTTGAGCACTTTTCTCTCTCAAGAAACAAATATCTATTTTTAGATGTAATGAACCAAACCTGCTTTTCATATGCCCTTTTTACAGATTTATACACCAGTGTATTTTTATTTGCTCATAAACATTATAGAAAATGTAGATAAATTAGGAGAAATCTGTTACACCAATACTGTTAATTTATTTTTGGTACTGTGACAGGATTTCTTTGCAAATGCCTCGTGGAAGAACCAATATTATATTGTCAAATAGTTTCATTGTATCATAGGTAATCGTTTGGTTTATTTAAAAAATACAGTCTTAAAATTTGGATTTAAGGTTTATTTCTTAAAAGCATTGTACAGTGTTCAAGTAGAAATATTATGACTTAACATATTGAAGTGTTATTTTCACAGACAATGTGCCTTTAAGTATTAATATTCCTGTTGATTTGGTCTTTACTGGCTAACAATATTTTGAATCTTGGAAAAATTCATTCAGTATTTTAATCATTCCTTTTGTTGGAACTGAAATTTAAGTTAATTTTCAGTGTTGTATGAAGAAATATTTCTTGCAACCACTGTTTCTTTTGTGCTAGAAGCACTGACCTTTGAAGTTATGAAAATACTTGAAATAAAAATGTCAAAGTTTTGTGTTTGTTATCAGTTAACTTTGTCAAGAGAATAATTTAAGGAACTACTTTTTGGGCCAGAAATATCCAGGAATTCAGTAGAAATTGAGTGTGAGCCAGTGGATGTTGAGAAGGTGTGTACACCTTTAGCACCTGTTACACGAGGGTGAGGGTTGGCGTGAAGAACCAGTTTCACAGAGTATTATTGGATGGGTGCATAGTGTTGCATCTTTTGAAGTTTTTGGCAAATCAGCACTTAATGTTCAAAAGAGATTTTCCCAAAAAATTGCCCAAACGTTTTTTGTGAAGCCAACACTAGCACAATTCATCCCTATTCTTTAAAGCCTATTCATAGATATCCAATAACAGATTTGTTCTTTGTGTGTTCCACTTCAAATTTTGTGTGCAGAAAACGTTCCAGCGTCCCAACTCAACAAAATTTATTTGGATTATTTAACACAAAATATAACTTCTCTTGAACTATTCTCAAGTTAAAACTCAAAATTTCACGTGATGAGCTATTGGCAACCTGGAAATAGTCTGCTTGTAGCATATTCTTTTATTTTCTTTAGCAACCAAGCAAATGTCATTTGTATAAAAAGAAATGCGTAAATATTACTATTTTCAGGGGGAGGGATGTCATTAAAATACATCTTAAAAAACACTGTTGGGTGATGTAGAGGCTGTGGGATTAAAGGTACGTGTTGCGCAACTGGGTAGGGTAGCCTTTGACCAGGTCATAAACAGTTCTTAATGATGCAAGAATGATTATAAATTTGTTAGAGGAGAATGTGCTAACAAGAAAATTTTTCTCAAATATATTTTTAATTCTCTTCTCCCTTTTTAGTGTCCTGGATAGTCAAGTACCCAAAGTATCTATTTCTCAACTCCCCTTATGTCATTTCTGTAAGTATTTGACAGATTTTTGAAAGGGACTATTTGAAATTTAATTTTTGTAAAAATTATCTCAGCAAGACATCTGGCTCATCTTTCAATCAGTGTCATTGTTACTTGGATCTGATGACCACCTGGATTCCTATAACAGCTGTCCAAAACAAATGAAATTAATAAAAATTCAAATATCATTTAAAATATAGTTACAGGAATGCAATTGCTTCAAAAACCAATTTATGGAGCTACTGAAAGAAATGTTTAAAATACCAAAATTGAAAAAAACGAAAAAAAAGAAAAAGTAAATGTAGGGGCATTTCTACTCCAGAAGTTTGGTATTCAGTGATTCATGAAAGGTATTCCTTTTGTACTGCCATCAGATCTGATTGAAAAAAATTGCATGTTGGGGAGTGTGAGTGAAGCTGCATGTTCACTGAAGATTTTAGGTTTATCTTTGACAATTTATCAAAGCATACATTGTTCCAGAAGCAAAGTTTCTCATCTTACAATAAAAGGTCAGTGAATCTTGAACCACTTCATGAACACAAGAACTTCCCACATAAAAATTTTGTTTCAAAGTATATTTTCCTTTAGGATAATTTCAAGGAATCTTATTTGGACCAAACAGTGGTTAATTGTGAAAGATATCAGAGCCATATTGAACTTGCTATTAATTTTTCCCCAAGAATATTTTCATGTACCCTGTTTTTTTTTTAAAACTAGGTGTGTCGTACTCCGTGATTATAATGAATTTACAAAAAAATAAATTGTTAATTGAATGATGGAGAAAAATTCGTTTTGTATGCCTTTATTTTGTACATCCATGCTGAGTACAGGCAGATCCAGCTGAGCATTTTGGGTGGGGGCATTGTAGTTTTGGTTAAATCAAACATATTTGTTATTACATTGTGTATTTATGTACTATAGATAGGATACTACACAATATTGTTTAAATAATTACATAATTTGAACATAGATATTTAATCAATTTTTCCAAATGAAATAGATATGAAAACTCTAGGGCTTTGGGGGGGGGGGCATGACCTCCGCCCCTGATCCGCCAGTGGCTGAGAACTTTGTCCGTCCGTGATGGTGGGGGTTGTGGTGTGGATGTGGTGAAATGTAATTCTTTCATCACGAAAATGTCGGAACTTGTGGGCTTTTCAGATTAACTGAATTGTCATGTCAACTTTATATTTTCCAAATATTCATAGTATTCTCAATGTTTCGTACCTACTTCACTAATTAAGACGTTGCGTTCGTAACTTGTTGCGGATCACAATTATGAATTATCGTGGTTGATTTGACGCGTGAACATGACTAAGGGATGCTGCATGTTCATACACTCAAAAATATTTTCGGACAGTGCTCATCTTACGTTGAACACCTGAACCTGTTAAAATCATAAAATATTGTTCCAGTAATAATTTTATTATTCTTTTAGCTGTAAATACTATACACAGAAAAATGCGCTTTTTCTAAATTTAAATCAATAATTCATCATTTGCATTAGAACGTCCAATAACGGAATATGCACATTAAATAAATATTTGGATTCGGGTTTATCAATCATTTTTGTCAAACTATTGGGCGAAAACAGATGTAACTTTTCCCACGGTTGTAGCGGTCAGTGTATTACTGTCTCTCCTTGGAGAACGTTGAAATAATTTCTCGAAAAGGAAAGAACAGCTCTTTCGAACTCCGTCTGTTATCTTTCATAATGCAAAAGGCAAGAGCTGCCGTGACATTGCAAAAAATCTGAATGTGAAGAAAAGTACGGTATATGATATAATCAAACGGTTTAAATAAGACGATAGGATTGAGTCTGACCGCACAAGTCAACGTCCCCATGAAATTTCTCATCTAGAAGAGATAGTGGAAGGTTAAAAAGAATCCCAAATTAAGGGCACCGAAGATTGCTAGAGGTGAGAAAATAACTGGGCAAGAAAGTACATCGAGAAACAATATTAGTGATTCTACGAAAAGCAGAATTTCAGGATCGCGTGGCTAGTAGAAATCCTTTCATAAATAAGATGAAAGGAAAAGGCGAGAGTTCGCTGGGGAACATACAAACGAGGATATTGAGTGGTGGAATCGAGTAATATTTTCGGACGAGTGTAAATTCAATATTTGGATCTGACGCAAGAAAATTGGTGTGGAGAAGGGCAAACACAGTTGCATGAGAAGAATCTGGAGCCAACAGTGAAACACGGAGGTGGGAGCTGAATGGCGGCGAGTGGGTGAGTTGAACTCAGTGAGTTATAGATTTTACCAGAAAACTCGTAGACAGCATGCCAAAGAGGTTGAATGAAGTTTTGTAAATTAAAAGTACTCACTACATGTTATTGATGTACTTATTTTTTGTTTTATGAATTAGTTAATATAATGCGTCCGAATATATTTGAACGTTCCGAAGTATTACGTTTTCTTCAAATTTACTGTAATTTAATAATTTTTAATATGGAAATTAAACTTGCGTTTTGTTCTAAAATATGAAATATGTGCCTTTCATTATTTACAACCACAATTACGATAAGTTTTATATTTTCTTGTAAATAAAAGAAAATAGGGAAAATCGTAGGTGTTCGAATATTTATGAGTGAGAGTAGTTAATATGTCAAGCGCGTTTGGTAAACGTTTTATGTTTAGGACGACTTCCAAACCCGAGGTGTTGGAAGTCACCTGAAGAGCAAAAACTTCAATAACCTCATGATGTATACAAATTTCGTGGTTGACTGGCCCTTTGCTGAATGAAGCGGAATTCGAAAACTCGTTAAATTTATTTTGCATTCAAAGACTATCGTAGTCGTCAGTTGTTAATACGGTGCCAGATAAAAACTTCGCTTCTAACTACAATTGAAGGACTTTGCTCTAGAGCCTAGAGAGTCATATGCTACATCGAACTTATTCTGTGAATAATACAAAAGTTTCAATCCGACGTTCCTCGTCATTCCATGTCTCCGAAGTATAGCGCCATTTTTATATGTACCGTGTACCATTACATTGGATTTGGCAGCCCCGACGTGATCCTGGTGCGAGAGTTGCACTGAACCAGGGCGGCAAACAATTAGAATACTTATTTAAACTTTGAAAGAAACGAAACAAAATTTGTAATATATATCAAAGAGCAATACACTTTTAGTCCTGGGAGTTACTAAATTTAGAAGTATAACCATACATTCAAAAGTTTATATTTCGTCGATCACATGAAATAAACCACCACCACCTAGACATAGAATTAATGTATTAATCAAGGTAGTGTTGAATAAACAGGAAAAAATATTGTGCGGCATTGTTCTGTCTGTGGTCATCGCTAGCGCCCAAGCTGTTCAGACGGTTTTTTCAAAATTGATATTCCTTCATCGATTTAGAGGAACTCGAGGCGAGTTTGAAACGGATATGTCGAATTTTTGCAGTACTACAGTACATGAACACTCAACAACAATTTCGAAATTCTCTCAAAAACCGCATCATTTTTTATGGAACATTCTCCTTGGATAGCGAACTCTTAAAAGAACGGCACATCTCATTTTTCGTTGAAGTTGATTTTTCGAGAATTGCCTAAGTTCGACATATTTTCGGTGACTTTCTACAACTACAATTTTGAAGACAGTGATTTTTCCTCATAAAATCTTGCTGAAAGAAAGTTCTTGAAATATAGTCAAGTGCAGTTTAAAAAAACATGAGTTACTTTCACTGAATTTTGCGTGAAATATTAGCAATTAAACAATTATTTCACAGGAACGACTCCATTTTTTCCTCGTACGTAGCAAAGCGAGGTTAAAAAATGGTGCTGGTCCCATTTTCGCAACCGGTGCACATTGCAAAATCAAACTGTGATTTCGAAAATTGCGAAAGTAGGTAGTTGATGGTAGAGATTTTTGTCTTAATGAAATCAGTTCTAAAAACTAGATATTTAAAGAACACTTCGTACACATTTAAAAAAAATAGTTTTCATGTAATTTCTGATTGGCGTTGCTGCAATTTATAAAAAAAATACTCAAAAAGGCCCCAATTTTTTTCGTATTTTTTCTAAGATAGAGTTATGAACGATTAAAATGTCTCTTTTTCCTTGAACTGTCTGAATTTTCGAATTTTTTAAAACATTTGTTGAGACTTCGTCGACGCTACGCGTCTCTGAACCCTTGTTGCGCATTGAGCGCCTGGCATGGAGTAATCCTCCCTAATTGTTTTTGACAAGACTCGTCACATCGCAGTCAGTCAGTGCCTTTTATCCCTTCGATTAGGGACTCGGAGCCGGTAGATTCCGGGGTTTCTTGACGTCACCCAATCAGGAATCCGCAAAGTCTCGAATTCCCCTAACCTCCGTGACTTCACAAGAGAATAATTCGGAAATTCGGCCAGCGACGCCGGCAATTAATAATGCTAGAAATTGCGAGAAAATATGAGCTTTTTTGAGCTCCACTAGTTTTATCGAAGTTATGTTTCACTGCTTAGAGCAGTGACAGTCGTAGTGGCGTACGAGTATACAAAAACTTTCGGCCGCGTTTTCACTCTTAATTCTTAATTATGACAGTAGTACAAGTAAAAATGTAGGTTGACGCCCAATCTGGTCGGGCTTAGCTTGTGACGCTATTAAAGATGGCAAGAAACTTCATTTGGACACAGAAATGTCTACACACTTTTCGATATCTCGTATCGTTTTTGAGTTAGGGTGCACTGTTTGAATATGTGAAGTAAAAAGTTTTCTGGAGGTATAAAAATTGTCATTTGAAGCAAATTTTAGAAAAGTACCTTGCGATTCCTTTTCCGATTTTGATTCAATTTTGTATGCCGAGTCCCACAAATCTCAAAGGATCCTGTCTTCTTGAAAGGAACAATCAGACATCGCAATAATTTTGATGAAATGCTGAGCACTGCAACTGAGCTTGTTAATTCGTGCAATGTGGATGCAGCTCCCCCCTCACACACACACACACCTACATGTAGTCGAAAAAAGAATACTATATTCGGTTATGAACATGAAGACGGTAGTACAAATGATCCAAAAAGCAATTTCCGCAAACCGTATGAACAGAATTACCGAAGAGAGATGACTATTATTGACACTACAGTTTCATCTATAGAGGAAAGGTTTCAATTGCTTAAAAAACAAAGTGGTGCGTCTAATTTTCTGTCTTCAACACACTAGCAGGAATTAGTTAATCAGACATATTAAACTAGTAGTGCAACGGAATGGCAAAGACTTTCCCGTATTAGATGTCTATTTCCTTTGGTGTCGGCTAGCTACACGAACTTGCCTCATTCTCTTGCCAGCTGCCATCATTTCCCTGTCTAAAATACATTTTTTTTCATTTTCTTAATTTTTCGGTTTCCTAATAATATAACGAAAATATTATTTTATGAATATTAGAGAACAGTAAAACCTCGCCCTAAATTGCAATTTAGTTTGGAAAATTTGCAGCCGACTTTAAGAAAATTGCACTTACGCGCTACAGTAAATTCGAAAATTTTTCACAAAAAATTTTTGAGCGTTCGAAATTTGTACAATACTGTTTACAAATTGCTGGAAATGCGCAAATTATGGCGTAAAATATCTTTAAAAAAATTACATTTGTGTATTTTTTTTAAATCCCCGAAATGAACTGTACAATATATTAAAGAATGCAGTTAGGACTTTCCGTTCGAAAAGTTTGAAGAAAAAAATCTGGAGCTGTTTTTGAGAAAATGGCGTTAGGACGTTTCTGAAAATGCAAAATTTTGTACTAGTTTTCACAGAAAACGGTTGAGTTTTCGAGAAACTTTATCTGACATTATTTAAAGCACATGTACTCATAAATACAATAATGTGAACAAATTACTGCTAAATAAATATTAACGACGTGAGAGACAAGTCAAAAATTACATTTTTCTAATTTTTATAAAAAAAAAATAATATAGCAATATAACATTTATGTCACCTTATAGAGTACATTTAACACTATCCCTACCAAAAGTTCAAAGACAAAATTTGGAGCTGCTTTTGAGAACATTTTATTTTTGAAATTTTTTAAAATTGCACATATTGCTTGCAATATTGCCCGAAAACTACTTAAATTTTCAAAAAATGTACATGATCTTAAGTACATGAACTTAAATGTACATGATCTTAAATGAACGAGCTCACTATGGAAAACCAATTTTATTTGAAGGAAACATTTCCAACTTCAATTTTGTAATTGTAGAAAGACGCCTGAAAAATTTTGAAATTTTCGACAATTCAGAGTTAAACCTGAAAATCGCACCTATGGCACCTTAACGTATAAGCGATCTTTATTCTTACAAGAAATTTAAAGAAAACAATTGGAGCTATTTTTGAGAAAATTTTGAAAACGTCCGGACGGCTTTATGTAAAGTACCCGCAAAATTTAAAGAATATTTTTCAATATCTGAAAATTTTCGACTCGAACCAGATAGAGGTTTTTCAATTTGAACAAAACTCCTACGTATGGTTTAAGCACTTGTGGCGTTTATAGACAGACAGATGTTTTGAAAAAAAAACACATTCGGTATCAGGGGACCTTAAAACGTCGTTCTTCGTTCAAATCTCGAAATCGATTTTCCGCAGCATTTCATAACTTTCCCTATACTACGTATAATTCTCCGTATATACGTACATATACAGGAAAGTAAAAATTGCATGGATCTATAATTTAAACTGACCGATGAAACTACATAAAACAAACATAAAAGCAATACAACTTGCAATGGTAAATACTATCACAAAATTTGGAAAATCAAAATCTTCACAAATTGAAGTATTAGAATTCATATATCAAAAAAGAACTTCGTACGGCGAGAAAGAAATAAACTAACCGATCCATTCCCTAATATTACCGTGATATTACAAATTTTTCCAGTTACAGTAGCCACCGGAGAAAGATCATTTTCAAAATTTAAAAAAAAAAAGTCTAAAAAGTTCCTTCGGTTAACCATGTCACAAGAAATATTAACAGATCTGGCATACCAATTGAAAGTGAAATCTGCAATAATATTTATTTAGAGATCATAAACAAATTAGCAAGTTTGAATATTCGAAAATTGTCTTATTTTATATTCTACAAAGATAATATTTACTATTTAATAAATCTATAGTAACAATTCAGTAAGATTAAAAAAAACACTAAACTATTCTATTATAAGTATGTAAATAAACTATTCCTTTTGAAAGCGGAAAAGTGTACTTGCGCCAGGGCGGCAAATCAGTGCGCGACTGCCCCGGCCTTTGGTTGCACCGACACACTATTGATATACTCATCCATGACAATACTCTCACAATATACAACACACATTATATAACATTCGATATTATGGCGATGATTTTTGTAGGTTTATGATTCTAACGAGATTTAAAGTCGAGCATTTCAATTATTGTATCTTACAACAAGTGAGTACAACGTACACTTAGGTCGAAGACATAATTGGGTGGCAGCTGCGAAAACGACTATCTCGCCACCACGACAGTGGCTCGTCTTTAGCACTACTCGATATTCAACATGGACGCCGTCGAAACGGCTCTTACAGGGTGTGTGACGATGAAAAGGAAAAAGTCCAGGAGATTTTGGGTGCTTCGTATTCAGAATTAGCGGCTCTCACACGGTGTTTACTTCACTCTCTTTCTTTTCGAACGACTGGAGTCATTCTGAGTTGCTTCCCAAACTACAAGTTTTCTCTTACAAATGTCTTTATTAATCTCTTATCAAAATTGATCATGAAATGCCTACAAACTTTTTTCCAATCTTACTTTTACCGTAGGTACACATTAATGCTATATTTTGCAAAGAACAGGTCTCCTTTCCGCTTCTTGATGTGAATTTCTACATCCTTGGCAATTGCCAATTAACACACGAAATAATTAAATAATCAATAATTTTAATAGAAAATTATAATATTAGAATGATTAAAACGCTCGAAGATGTTTCCGAAAGACAGAATTTATCCTATTATTCTAAAACAAAATGGTCGAAAACCCATTTGAAATAAAATATTACCTTCCACTTACGAACTACAATTCACGTACATCAAATATATCTGTTGAACGCGGGTTGATGCAACCTCGTATGCGGGTACACGATGGCTCACAGCACAAGCTGCAATGTACGTCAAAAGGAAACGCACGTTGTTACGGATCGGAGAAGGTTTCCTCAGAAATAACTTACTTCATTCATTATACAAAATATTAATAGATACTGAAAAACATTACAAGTACAGGCGAGAATACCTCGCCAACCTCGTACGAGCAACCGCGCGGTCAGCGAGACAGTGGTGATCTGACTCGTTAGAACATGGGCGCAAGGCTTAAAATACCAGTCGCGATACGTGACTTACATCCCGCGTGGTGCTGGCATGAGGCGTCATATAATCAAAAAGCTAGGGCTCGTAGGTCCGGGGGGAGTAGTCATGGTCCCTCCGTGGCCTCCTCAACGTGTCCTACGTACCTCTGTCTATAGCAGACTTCGTTAGGTGCCCTCATCGTCAGTGCTTCAAGGGTCGCGGTCATGAAGGGTGGCTCCGTTACTTATCCTACGTACCTCTGTCTATAGCAGTACTTTCTTAGGTGCCTCATTCGTCAAGTGCTTCAAGAGTCGGCGCCATGGAAGGTGTGGCTCCCGTTACTGTATCCTAAGTGACCTCTGTTATGCATACTTTCGTGTAGGTGCCCTCATTCGTATCAGGGTTGCTTCAAGGGCTCGGCGGTCATGAAAGGAGGTGACTTGACCATTGTGGCCTACGTGACATCTGCCTCGTGTAACAACGTTTGGTAGCTTTCAACGCGCGTTAACAGCAACGCACTTCGCAAAGAGCGCTCGTGTGCCGTTCAGCATAAGATACATAGTTAATCTACGACGCACGTTAACGCAACACTCGTGTGACACAAGCCTTAGTTTCGAGCATGATGTAAGGATACAGTACGAATGCACTGCTGCGCTGCCTATCCGGCTACTGACCATGCGCTTGATATACCAGACTGCGTTCCATCATTAGCGGGAATTGAAAATGCAGTTATTTACCCACCAACCATTGTCACATTGTAATAAGTCCTTGAAGCAGATATATAAAGACTTAAATATTGCTTCTTAAAAGTATTTAAAAAAATGTGTTGCTCTCACATGCGTATTTCGTTATCGTCAGTTGAGGAATTCAGATAATATGCATCGCCTTGACTGTGTAAGGAGATGAAAAATAATTTTTTTATGAAGTAAAATACAAACGTCATTCATCCTCGTTACTGTTTTCACTACATCCACTTTCGCAATAAATGCTTCATTTATTTTTCTGACCATTTTCAAGATGTAAAGGCGGGGTATTTGATAGTTTTTTGGAGTACCCCAAATGTATTCATATTACAGAAAATAAGATTACATCCTCATTGCCTCAATAACACGGGACGTTTATTAATTATGTTTCATTGTTCAATTTATGCCGTCTGGCATGACCTTTCAAACGAAGTGCCAAATGTGTGGTTCGTGATGTACCTGGTGCGGCGGAGCAGCACACCTATGTCCTTGCATCGTAGGCTCGAGGTTCGAGTTAATTTTTGTTTAAGCCCTTTGCCATATGGAAGTTTTTAAGTATAATAAATCAAATTCAAAATTAATGGTTGTTTATTGGCTTGGTAGTGGATATAAAGAATTCAAAAGGCTCGCGCAGATGTAAAAAATCTGAAAGGTCCGTAAACTGGTATCAGCTATAGTTGAAGTATTAACTTCAATTATGTGATATGTACACTAAAGAGCCAAAAAACTGGCACAGCCATGCGCATTGAAACAAAGAGATCTGGAACCTATCAGAATACGGAACTCCGGTCGGCAACGACAATTTAAGACAACTAGAGTCTGGCACAGTTGTTATAACGGTTACAATGCTACAAGTTAGCTGCTACAATGGCAGGTTATCACGATTTCAGTGAGTTTGATCGTGGTGTTATAGTCGAAACAAGAGAGACTGAGCATAGCATCAGCTATAGCTACAGATTGACTTTTAATGAATGATTGCCTTTGCGCGTGTGTACCTCGTTGCGGCACCCCTGTGAAGTTCAGTTCAGAGGGGATTCCAATAAATGTGCGTATTATTGGTTTGCAGTGTATGGCTGCGAAAGCTTCTTCAGTTACGTTTAAAGTTATTGAAGGCCGTCTCTTTTATTTTTGTTTGAAGTGGCCATTACATTCACCCCACATCCCAATATAAATTCATTTTTACATTTCGGTCGCCAATTTGAATCCACCATGTTGCTTTTTTTGTAATTTTATTATTGGATTTTCATTCTGCGACCTCGAAAACTTTGTTGCAAGAATTTAGAAACTGAATTTGAAGTCATTTGAGGTTTGGACCACGTTTTCACCTTCTGGTCACACCTTGAACGAGTTGATCGCCGCCCTATCTCACTGCCCAGCGAGGGAGATACACTGTCCCCTCCCGAATTATAACATTTACTACGCTTACGGAACATATGGCTATTGCAGGTGACGCGAAAAACGTACACGAAAAAGTTGATCACTACGAGTACATACTATCACTAAGAATTGTAAATCTGAAACAAAAAAAAATCGTTTTATGGGTCCTTAATTCTGAAAAAGTTTACCACTCTTGCTCCTACATGTAGTCAATTAATTTATCGAATGCTTAGTGTAGTCATAATCAATTTTTGGCGGGTTCTTGACGCCGAAAAAATATTTTTCGGCAAACATATCCGTCCGATTGTGAACTATAATAGAGCCTGGTAAATCGTATACGGTACGGTATTTTCTCCAAAATATATATTTCCAGATCGATATGGCTGATGCCGCGGTTCCTTGAATTTGAAACTGATAGTTTAACTTTGAGGGTATGATGAAACCTCAATTATATTTTCGAAATATTCTTATAAATGGCACCATATTTTTTTCTTTGAATTTTTTGCTCGAAGAGAGGTATACAAGCTTGTAAAAGTGGCGTAATTCAATTTTCACTGAAATATCAGAAGTTTCGAAATTTGGAAAGGTTAAATATTTTTGAACTACCTTAAACAACTACTATATTCATGATTGAGTATTTGTTTGTGAATGAAATCTGTTGTTCAAAAATAGAATTAACGTCATGGTCAATTTTTTCAAAATATACGTAGTAGTTTTTTATGTAATTTTCAGTAAAACAGTGATAATAATCATATAAACGTATCTTTCTTTAAAAAGGTCTTTTTTTTCCAAATGGATCAATATTCTCTTAATAGTATGGCTTATATTCAATTTTCATTAAACAATTTGAAATTTCGATGTATGCAAAAAATTGATGTTTTTTCGAATCTGTCCTTCACAAATAATATATTGAATTATTCTTACTGATGCTGGAGATTTTACAATAATATTACGGAACCTTTACCAACAATATGAGAATATTTGCTCTTGTAGCACCACTAGTTTTTAGTTTCTCTGGAGCTCACTTCATTTGTAGTAGCATCATCTCTAAACCTTATTAAACAAGTCTAAAACACCCAAAACAAATTTATTTCTAACGAACGATTTTTTTTGCGGATTTTGACCGGGCAGTTACACGAAACAAATACATAACAAATAACAACGTAATAAAAATTTGAAACAAGTAACCTAGAGGGGTATTGCAAAACAAATTAATTTATATTTAATTATTTGATAGAATATACAAATGAATGTATGAATAATTTTATTTTTAATTTTTTTTGTGAATGAGAGCTGGCAGAGATTTCAGAGTTCAAGAAAACAAGCAAAGTTTGTAATTCTTCCCCATACGGGACATTACATTTTTTTATACCACACAATTATTTATACCTCTTCAGACAATTCGAAATCGTTATTCATAGAATCTACGACCATGCTGACAATACAAGGTGTTCAAGGGTTGAAATTACCTGAGAGATAATACGAAAACTACAAACGAGACTCGCCATTGATATCTTATCCAGCTCTGCAGTTAAGAACCTTAGCATGTGGCTTATATAGGCATTTCGAGACATCGCATGATCTATTTCTAGTGTGTAAACCGACGTAGCCTCACCGGCGTCTTGCCACATTTTCCAACCCACATTTCTCGCAACAAATCTGTCAGTAAAGTTTGTTGCGGGCCTGCCTCCCATTTGCAAGAAACAATCGCCGTTCACCAAGGGGATTAGTTCCTCCCCTCCGCAGTGTCTGAAGTCCCTTCACCGTTTTCCTCCACCGCTAAGCTATTCGCTCTTGTTCTCCCGTTCGGACCTGTTGCTCGATGCGTCTGCACTTTGGAAGGGAATTGCTTCATCTGGACGCCACGTGTTCGTCGATTTCGGGATTCAGATTGGACTCAACCACACGATTGATTATCGGGAGTGCAGCCATTTTCATTAAAAATGGTATTGGTAAGTGTTTTTTATTATTAACTATTTTTAATGAAAGAAAATATACGAAGTAAATTATAAAAATAAAAAAAAATTTAACTGAAAATTTTCTGTTAATTTGCATTTGCTTAAGAGTGTATAAAGACATTCAATACCCTGGAAGAAAGTATTGGACTTTCTATACGCACTTTAACGAGTGCAAATTAATGATATAAAAATCATTTTATTTCAAAATCATTCGTTCATTTGCGATTGTTATTTTTTCTATTAACCAAGGAAAAGACAAATGTAATGTAATTCTCTTTTCGTAGATCATTAGAACTTTAATCGTCATCAAATAGTATATTTTGTCAAGGCCCAAGATTCTTTTGTCAATTAAAAACAACATTTGGGATCATGACAGTACCAGTGGCTTCTTGGAGACGAGGCTCGGGTTGTGAGCGGGAGAATGCGTTTGGCAGCGACACACCGCCGAAGTCCGCCTCTCCAGCAGCATAGTAGTTCATAATGTCATTAGGCCGACAAACAGCTACTACCAGTCGCGATTGAAATTTGAAAACCGAAGTATACACGAGATTTCGTCCGTCCGTCCGTCCGTCTGTCTGTCCGCCTACCCGTTCGTCTGTCTGTCCGTCTGCTAGTCTGTAAACACCAATAGCCCAAAATAGATATTCCCGGTCGATCTGGCTCCCCTCGGGGCGCCGTGATTTTGACAAACCTTTTTCAAAATCTGGGTGTACTTTACATAAAGTCTTCCAGACATTTTCAAATTTGCTCAAATACAGTTCCATATTTTTCTTAAAATTTGTTGTAAGAATAGAATAAAATGCACTTATGAAGATGGCGTAGGTCAAATTTTTACGGTTAATTCTGAATTTTCGAATATTGAAAAAAAAAATTGAATTTTGGCGGTGTCTTCCTACAACTACAAAATTGAAGATTGAGTTTTTTTGTTCTAATAAAATTTGTTCTTCATATTTAGTTCTTTCATTAAGGTCTTGCACATTTTTTGAAAATCTAAGTAGAATTCGCGTAATATTGTGTGCAATATGTGCAATTAAAAAAAAAAATACGCACAAAAAAATCAATGATTTCTCAAAGACGGCTTTAACTTTTTGTTTTAACTTTTGGTAAGGATAATGATAAATGTACTATACGAGATGATATAAACGCCACGTTGCTTTATTCTTCGTTTTTTTACAAAAGTTATTAAAATATAATTTTTTTGACTCGTCTCTCACGTCGTTTATATTTACAATAACGGTGATTTGTTCACATTATTATATTTATGAGTGCAAGTGTTTAAATAATGTCATATAAAAATCGATACAAATCTAAACCTCAACAGTTTTGTTTGAAAACTAGCTCAAAATTCCGCATTTTTTGAAAAGCTCAAACGCCATTGCCTCATAAATGAATCAAAATTTTTTCTTGAAACTTTTCGAAAGGATAGTGCTCATTGCATTCTTTAATATGGCGTTAAGTTAATTTTGGTTTTTTTTTATTTTTACTTTTTCAAAAATTAGACAACTGTAATTTTTGAAAGATCTCTCACCCCATTAACATGCAAATTTCCAGCAATTTGTAAACACGACTGTAATTATGAGTTATTGTGCTTCAAATTACTTCTAATGAAGTTTTTCGACAATTCAACAATGTTCTTTGAACAAGAGTTTCAAATTTCGAACTTACAGTAATTTCTCAAAGAAGCAATAGAATCACAGCCTTAGTTTTTCCTATGTTCTTACACGGAACAGAACAGTTACTTTTTAAAAATTTCAATGGTGCGAAAATCACTTGATAATTATATCATCTTAACAATTGGAATTTTGGATTTTTTCTAAATTTTCAACTATGATATCTCTAATGGAGGACCAAATAAAAATCTGAAAAATGCACACATTCTAGACCACTATAATACCCAAATTCAGTGAAAATTTCTACTTTGAGATATAACTGAAGTTTTTAAAAAATTGTAAATTTAGTAAACAGTAATTTAATAAAGTAAAATAAATTGTAAACTTGTAAACAGTTTTCCCTGTTGACAAAAAAAACCTTCAATGCGTGTTCGTATTTGTTCCTGGCAACGTAGACGCTGATTCCAGCCATACTGCAAACGTCTTTCCCAGTATGATTCACGAACTCTTAACAACGACAAGCTTCAAATGTCCCTATCAATAATAGAATTTTCATCAGATATTCGTGGATTTTAGCTCACCATGTCTAACGGTCTTGTGGGGAAACATCAATCCACTCGTGAGAAAAATTATAATAATTCACTAGTACCATAAATTAATATTTTTGTCGAAGCGAAAAACCACTCCTTTTATCGTGACTTCAGGGCAATGTGTCAGCCACTTAAACGGTCGAGTGAGTTAGGATAAACAAATGATTCAGATGAAAATATTTACCAGGCATTACTTTGGCGAAATACAAGAAACGAAATACTTTGCTTATAGAAGCGATTTAAAGAAGCATGCTTTTTAATTGACTTTTTTTTTCAAAATTCTTTTTGTTATTGCGGAAAAGATCTTCCCTTGTGTCTATCAGTTGTCTGCTGTCGACATGTTTTAAATTTATTTTCTTTTAATTTCTTATTTTCTTTCTCTTTCTACCTGCTGTTATGCTCTTAGTCATTTCTACACAATATTCTTCTAATAATTATTTCAGTAACTAGTATTGGAAGTGTCTTTGGCGAACGAATAAAATATTGACGGACGAGACGACATTTGGAGCAGTCAGACATTTGGAAATGAGTACGTTCAAAAACTCTTTCGAACAAATCGCGTACATTCCTTTTTAATACAAATTCGTGGAAACTTTAAGTGTATTCTCTCGAGATAGTTTTCAATATGCTTGGCTGCAGATATGCTTATTTATGACGCCCTAGTGTTTTGTTTACTTTGCCGTGCCTCGTTGTTTTATATGGCCTTTACGGTACTCGTACGACAATAGTAGTTTATGCAATTAGTTTATTATGCTAAGCTTTATTGCATGAGTACATGTTTTGAAAAGAGCGACGTTAGGAGCGAGTTTTCAAATATTTACGAATGCAATAAAGCAACATTATAAACGAGTTGCGTACGCCATTTTTTGTATAATAGCATTATGAATGTACAAGAGAATCAAACTTAATTTTGCGAAACAACGTTTTTGTGACGTCTTGGGTATTTGACATCTGCGCAAGATACTGTGGTCAGCTGTTCCGTTTACCACTACCTCGCTACGATTCTTTCACTGCGATTGGTTAAATGTGTGATGACGCAATCATTCGTACTATAAAATCTGATACGTCATCATTTGTGCCGTAAAATGCCCGATTATGAACGATTTCTTGAAAAGGTCGTTTATAATGCCTAGCTATGCAAAAAAATCTATTTTGCCATACTCTACCTGCCAAGTGACTTCTTTCCTGTCAGTAAAAAAGAAAGAAAGAAAGAAACAGTCGAACCACTCGCTCTCTCTCCCATATCTTGAAATGTACGTTTTCCAACTTTTTACGCAGGTGCACGAGCAGCGGTGTAGCTGCTGTTGATGGAGAGGGATCAGTGCAATGAACAAACACCTCGTCTCCAGCTGTTCCGCGCATCCTTCATCTTGTTCCACTTTCCGGTGCAGATAACAGCGCCATGACCCTGCGTGTCGTTCCAACGCAAGCCTGGAGGTAAAGGAACTGTTATTGACACCTCATGTGATTTCTGTGTCGGTTCCAGGGGAGACTAGAAGCCTTCTCCACCCTCAGAACATTCAAATGTTAGAAACGATCGAAGTAGTTCGAAATAAATTTTTAAGACGCATAATTAAATCACCATGGTACGTGTCAAATAGACAAATTAGAAACGAATTGAAAATAGAAAACTGGAATACTTTCATCAGACGTCTATCAGTAAAATGTTTTTCGGAACTACCAAACGCGGAGTGTGTTAAATACTTTAATCTAGGTCGCTCAGGAGAAGACATCAAAATTATTTCAAGGTATTTAAAGGATAAATTACACCCATAAATGCTTCATTAAGAATGCCAAAGGCTGAATTCCGGATCTTATGTGTAGGGGGGCAAAGGTTCCCCCCGCATAAGGTAGTAAAAATACCCCTAAACTAAATGACTTATGAGTATTTACACTATAATTCTAACAAAAATAATATTTTTGATTACTAATTCTTTAAATTTTTTATACCAAAACAAATACTTTTCCGAATTTCCCGAAACGCAAATACAGCCTGATCGACGATAACGCAATCAATTACGCATCTAAATCTCTCACCCAATCCAGGGAAAATAAGGAATTGTGCAAGTCAACATACAGAGGATGTTTCACACTCGTCTCCGATTAGCACACACTTAGTCAACTGCATGTTGCGCATTCCCTGTGCAGTTGACAGCTGTCAAGTTGACAGGTCTTGTACCCAATCCAGGCGCGGAGAGACGGTAAAGGGAATGTCGGATGTATCGGAATAGCGAATTTCACAAAATAGGCCCAAGTCTTGACAGCCTCGAAAAGGGGTGTCCAACTTTTAAGTCCTCAAGGCCACTATAGCCTCTCTCAAGGGCCATGTTTTCATTTCTCGGGCGAATTGTTGATCTCGGCAGTTTGGTCGGCTGCTCAGAAACAGGGGGGAGAGGGGGGTTGTAACCTCCCATGGACGACTTTCCATGCATAACGCATGGAAACACATTGAAATTATTTTGAATTTCTGAACTTACTAGAAAATTATCAAATCTAAACTTAACCGATTGTTGTATTAAGGGGTGTTGACCAGGGCAGAGCAGTGCATTAGGCGCACAATATTCTATCCCTACATGGATGCATGGGACTTTCACATTTGACTAATAGCCTTTCGCGGGACACAATGAATGGCCGCCATTTGGACAATCCTGAACTAGAAAATAAAAAGGATCATTTCGAGTTTTCTTCTGTGTGTGTTTGAATGTGTATATGTATGTGTGTGTGATTCGGTTCGAATCTTGATCTTAAAATTGTCTGTGTTGTTTAATTTGAAAGGGAATAAAATAATCCGCTTGTAGTCACTCTCATAAATGTAAAAATACTTGACTTTCCTGAATAATAAAAATGCGTAAATTAATCCTTTTATAAACAGTTTTAGATGTCAGAAACATAACTTTTCATGTCTAATGGTTTTTAAATGCCTGATTTAGTTATTTTGCAATACATTCTAAGTGCTTAAAACGTCATTTTTCATGCGTAATAGTGCCTAATTTCATAATTTAGTTACCTATATAGGTCCTTAATCATAATTTTTTGTGCATAAAATTCCGAGGTTTAGTAATAAGGAACGGCAAAAAGTATGGTGCTAATCGCATTTTCAGCGAACTTTCCGTTTTTTCGAAAATTCTCTTAAGATACCATTTCAAAACTACAAAATTGAATATAACGAATTTTAATAAAGTTTGTTGTAAAAAATCAGCGGGTTTAAAAAAAGGTCATGTACACAAAAAAAAAAAAAAAAAAAAAAAAAAAAAAAAAAAAAAAAAGCTGGATTCGAACGCTTATTTGAATCCGCACGAATATTTTCATTTAAGTTTCGCTTCATATGTAACATGAGTATGGTAAAGATAAATAACTAGTAGTGCTACAGAATGGCAAATACTTTCTCGCCCTAGTTAGTTTTCTAATCTCTCTAGTCTGGATTATAGCTTTCCCGGTGTGGCGTTATTCCTTCACGCTGCTTCTTTTTGTGCCGAAAACGCCCTTTTTCCCCATTTTTTTTTCGTCCACTTTTACTTTATTCTCGACTCCGTAATGATTTTTGAGAATCTTTATTTGAAAATCATTTGAAGCATTTCTACTCACAATGCGATCAATACCACAAATAAAACGGACGTGTCTTGTCCGTGGTTTTTTGTAATTGCAATTTTTAAAGACTTTTTTCAACTTTCTTTTACGACTGTAAAACGTATGTCCCATCAAATCAATTGTTTTCACTGTGGCATCTGCTATGAAACGGCGATTTCAATAAACTAATTAATCTATGAACAATGAAATTTAAATATAATAACATACTCACTCGTGGGATCGAGTTAGGGTATCCTTAATTGGGCAGACCGGGAGAGGTTGCTCAGGGCAATCAACCTAATATCATTGTAGTGTCACTGTCGGGAGGTCCTAGTCCGAATCTTGAGCGATGGCATATTTTCGACACTAGCCAGATAGCTTAGGTCGCTGTGTAGACGAGAATTTAGCGCCGGCTGCTTTGGAATCCATCAGGCATTCGCGTGATTTCTCTGAATCAACTGCTAGGAATTACGCTGGGCAGCACCCTACTAACGGGTCGCGATATTTTTCTCCCATTCTTTTACTACCGTTCTGAGCAAAAAGATGTACAACACTTAGGGGACGGGCCAATGACCTTAGCAAATTGACGTTGCCTGAAGATCACATCAATCATCAACACTCTATTAACCTAATCAGCTGCTCAGTCGTCCTGTGAACAACTGTAGAAGCCTAAACCGTTCAGCTTCATTTTCCTACTTTATTAATATTCTCTGAATGATCAGGAATGGACTAAGGGCCTTGGGAGTTTCTAACGAATTTTTGATTGGTTGGAGGTTTTTTTACACGTCGGCCTTTACCTTTTTTTATGCCTCTGGCCAAGTTTGACCCATACGGCGGTTTGTGTGGCGTCTGTGATATGAGTGCCGGCAATTTAACTTTGAAAGATACGAGTTCCGAGTCTCAGAGCACAGAAAAAGAATTGCTAGTTTAATGTAGCAAGTATAGAGATTGCGGATCATTTTAGAACAACTGCAGAGCGTAGTGTTCTTTTGAGAGCACCATTAGTTTTTTTTGGCTAGAATAGAACAAGTTCCGGATAGGCTTAAGATAGCAATATGAGTTAGATACACTTTTCATTAATCCTTTTGAAATGTTTAATTTAAAATTTTTTTTAAACTTTGCCTTCAACTACATTATTAAGAATAGATTTTTTAAAACGAAGTCTATTCCCTCAAATAACGTCAAATAATTTATGCACCTTTTTCGCAAAGATGTAAAATAGTTTTCATTTAATTTTGAGGAAACTCAAGAAACTTTCAACAAATACCTTAATAGATTATTTAAAAATGGCTCCAAATTTTACTATTTATTTTTTTAAGATTGGGTACTGTAACTGAGTTCAATTTTCGCCTAGGGCCGTTTTTATTCAATCTTCTTGATTTAAAAAAAAACATGGAGATATTTATTGTCCGGTGCTTTTGTTTGTTGAAGATGTTTTTGAGGGAGGTTTGGAACTTAGTAGTGTAAGGGTACAGAATTTTTTCAGATAATTCTATTGAGTAAATCAGACTAAGGAATTTTGTACTGAAGAAAAACATACGGGTGTTCACGAGCGCAGCCCCTTTTTCTTGCAACGGCCACGGTCCCCCTGACCCATTTCGAAAGGTTTAATGGCACCCCACCCAACACCGAAACAAAAGGGTCAACTGAAAAAGCGCCAGCGAAGCCAACAGCTAGAATACTTCCGAAACGCCTGTCATCGTAATCGGGGAATCCAAGCAATAATTCAGTAGCTGGGAAGCACCCTTATGAGACATGACCGCACTTTCGAAACCAGACGGAAAATTCTAATACTTCGCCGGAGCCCTAATTGGCCAAATTTAGTGTACAACGCCATCACCTTTTAGCTAATAGCGAAGCGATCTTTTTAGGGAGCATGAACCACATGAGGAGAAAGGGTGGGGAGAAGAGTTAACTCGTACGTGGAGAAAGAGAAACAGAAACAAAGTGACATTAGCGACAGAGAGACTTCTCTGGGGTGGGTAGCCGGTCGCGGAGAGAGAGGTGGGTGCACCTCTAGGACTGGCATTCTACTTGAAGTTTATTAGACGAGGAAGGCAAAGGCACTTACGGGGGGATAGGCGAATCTTTTGGCCACGTGCTTATCAAGCTAACAAAATTCACATTGCGCTGAAATTTGTTCGAGAGACCGCAGACGCTTCGAGAGACAATCTTTGGGTGGCTCCGCACTTGTATCGGGTCAACTACACCCGGACTCATTTACGACTACGCGAAGCAGCCTCCAGACGGCCGCTTCGCGTGATGCCACGGACCGCCGCAACGCCGCCCAGCCCACGCCTTCTGAAGGCGTGCCCCGCCGCATTTTTGGGAAAGGACATCCCGGCCGCTCACGCAGCGCCTCGCTCTCGCAAGGGGCCCCCCTGAGCACATTTGTCACGGGAGGGTTTTCCAGGCACGTAATCAGGGCCAATAAACCCTTAGAGACTATTGTTAAAGCGGGTGCCGCGCTGAGGCACAGAAAGGTCCTCAGGGCCAAATTGTAAATTGTAGCTATAGAATATTTTTTGTACCATCTTCTTTAGTTGTAAGTTCTTCTTAATTTCTAATCTTTATTTTCTTTTACTCACCAATTCTTCTTTTCATGCGATGTAACTTCCTGGTAACAGCCCTGTCCAGCGAATAAACACTTGTCTTTTTACCAGTACGACAATTGTTTTTTTTGAATGCCCATGCATGCTTGCTTACAATGCTTCCATCACTGAACTCTATGAGTAAGGGAGTAGGCCGACTGAGCTAGAACCGGGCCGCTAACCGCGCGCGTTTTTTCCGCTTCGCAGCGCGTGTTGGGTTTGTTACAAGTAGGATAGACATTGCATCATTATAATATTGTAAAACTGTTAAAAATAATACAATAAACGTATGCTTGGCTGTTGAAGCGTCAGTAGTGGGCACGACAAGTGTAAGTGATCGCAGTGGATAGATTAATTCACCACAGTAAGTGCACATTTAATTTTAACTTTGAACATAAGAAAATTTCACTAAGTGTAATTTTACAGAAGAGATTTGTCTTGATCTAATAATTTACAAATTTATTATTTAATGCATTTGTTGCCAACAAAATCTACAAAATGATCTTTAATTAAATATCTGGAATACTTGTTCTTCTCCTGTCACTTGTACTGCTTCTTCTACGACTTCTGATACTCTCGTATTGATAAAACTATTAGTGTGGTTTTCAAAATTGATGCGACTAAAATAACTAAAAAAATAAAAAAATATTAAAAACAGCTATCTCTGCTCAAGCAGCCAAAAATAACAATAGCCACCTTATAAAAAGGGGGCCCTTGTAGGTATAGTTGGCAAAATAATTGTTGTACGTTTTATTTATAACAATTACAAGTAAAAAGAAATCAATGTTATGGTTGTAGAGACTGCTAATTATTTTAATAGATAGTGATTTAAATAGTGAACTTTAAAATTGTCAGGCCCAAAGGCCCCAGGAGGGACCTTTGTCCCTTAAAAATAGGCAAGATTTGTAAAATATTTTAAAATTTATAACTTAATGAACTTGAAAATGATATTTGGGTATTTCCTATACTTAAAATTTAAAAATATAGTTAAAATTACAAATTTTTTAAGATTGTTCTCGCGAGTAAATTCAATTCTCCCCCTCCCCCCAAAAGTGCTAAAAGCAAGATTTAAAAATCTCGTTTAAATGTTTATAATATTTACGAATTAAAATATACAAATTGGGAGTATGAATGAATAATAGTTAATACCTCTTCTAAATAATTCCACTATCAAATAATGTTTTCTTTAGTTTTTTTAAATGTACGCTCCTTAAATATTTTCAAGTTTACGTCGTACAAACAATTATGGAGGAATCGGTAGCACGTGTTTGGGATTGGAGTGGGGACCAAAATGAACAGGGAGGGAGGAAGCCAGGAAATCGCGGTTTTTACGATGACAACGAAACGAAACCCCTAGTAAATAACCTATTTCATTCAAAAATGAATAATGCGATATTGGTACTTTCAGGGAGTTTAGCATTTTGTAATTGATTATTCAGATTATAACTTTTTAAAAAGTATTCTGGTGGTGAAAGTTGTCTTCACAGTTTTCACCATAGCTTTTTAAACATTTTCAAGGGATCTTCATTTTTGTTTTACTTTTGTAGCATTTTTCAAGTGGAAAGACTTAGGAAAACTGAAAGCAACAACAATGAATGTATAAAATGGGATAATTTCGATGGGTGCTAATTGGTAAAACTCTTCCAATTTTAAATCCCTATTTCGATAATTTATTCTTTAAGAATATACAACTGGCCATAGTTGTGTAAAATTTCTTCCAAATTTTTCGGCTTGTATACGCCTATTTAAGACTACATTCTAGGTTTTAACTAAACAATATAAACTATTGATTGAGACGATGTCCTTAGGAAGGAAAAGACTTCCTGATGAAATGCTCAAAAACAAATATGCTAATTCTTAACTGAAAGTATTCTGTGCAAACATGTCAAAATGAAGAAATAGATGGTCACACGAACTTCCCGACAGAAGAATTACGGTACGTGATAAACGGCATCTCCGTAAGCAGAATTCTTAGCCAATTTGTGCGCAAGCTCTATTGTTGCTCTTCCCCTGTGCGACCGACTTGTCGCTGTGTCACGCTTCAACAATTCGGATCAGTAGTATGATTGGTTCGCTATCTCCGGGAGTGGGCTGCGCGAGCTTGGAGTGAGAGGACACGTCAGATAAGCACGGAGCTGTTGCTTCCGCCGATGGAAGAGAAGGGGGAAAGAATCATGAATGGTGATCATGATCGTGATGTTGACGAGTTAGATAATGTGAAGCGATGGAGGTGTTTTTGTGAACATGAACATTGTGAAGATGGGTTTATTTAGGACGGTTGAGTACTTAGAAATGCCTTTACCTTCTCGCTCATCTTTCTACAAGAAACGACGACGGCTATTGTCGTTGGGTAATTTTTTTGCATCTGTTTACATTTATGCACTTGTCATCCGTCACAACAGACAAAGCAATTGGACTTCTCAGTATATATCTTTAACATACACTGTTGTTGGATGTGTTACTATATTCCTAAGCATATGAATTTATGTGCGTGATGTTGCGTGCCGCCGAAGCTCGCTGTTCACTCACTATGCGCAGTAGTAAGTTATCAAGTTTTAGTACGCCGTTTCCTTTAACAGCGAGGACTTTACTGACGAACAATACGTAATAAATTATTCGCTATGATTGGAGTTCATGCTTTGTTTATGTTTTATGTAGTAATCACATGGCAGCAATCTTAGTAAGCTAGCTTATCTAATCTGGTCTCTCACGTTTGGGCATGATTATTCGGAGAAGAATGCAACAACAAAGATAGTGGTGTGATGTTTCATGTGGTCGCCCAGAAGGTGGAAAATGTAGTTTAACCTGTATCATTGCAACGTCCCACAGTTGCCTTTGCTGGTTATTTTGATTTGACTCATTTGTGAGTATTGTTCGCATAAGTGATTAGATTCATAACAATGTTGTTTGTTATTTTAATATCTCATGACTGTTTGGTCTTGTGCAGACGTGTAGGAGATTCTCAGCTGTCACAAATAGTCTGTGTAAGGTCATAAATACACAAAGAAGCAGTGTGTGTTGTTTATCTCATAGGTTGACTGGGAACATGGGTTATGGTAAATTGCAGTCACCATTAATTAAAATATCCCAATTTATAGATCATATACAAGCAGCTTGATTTTTTGATTTAAAATCATACATGTTAAGGAGATTAATGTTTCAACTTGTTTGTACTTGTGTGGAAATGATTATGAGAAGCAATTATAAGTTGGAATTAAATTTAGAAATATATCAATTATTTACTTCAGCGTGGTAACATCTATTAAAAAATCATCTTGATAAGCTAATTTTATTATTGCTTAGTAGACTATACCATGCTAAATTTACACTGTATGTCATTATGGATTTAAACCAATAACGATTCTAATGGATAAATAGATTTGTAGAGAGAATTACAATTAATAGCATTGTTTAGAAAATCTAGTAAAATCGTATACTATGGAAAATGTAGAGCAAGTATAGGATTTAATATTTTGCAATCATATATTGAAACACTAAGCACCTAGAAAGCAAATTCAAATATATAGATAAACATGAAAATAATTCTTGAGAGATTTCATAAATCAAATGTGCAGTAATGCAGATATCAAGCCCTGTACGTCAGAAGCATGATACTAAAAAACATTATCATAAGATTCCTGAATGTTGGATGCTTGCTCGTATAATTCACCTATAAGATTGCAAGCTAGATTGTCACATGTTTAAAAAAGAATGTCCAATAAGGAAGCTATTGTAGGACATAAAAACAAGATACATGAAGATATTACTAGAACCTGATAAAATAAGTTAGATTATTAGATCCTATATGTATTTATAACTTCTCAAATATGCAATATTGGAGAACATAAGGAGCGTGATTGGAAAATGTTAAGCAGTGTCGGTTAATTATTTTGGAACTTATTTGACAGAAAGACTGAAGACTAGAAAGCAGAATTCAAAAATATAGTAGAACCAATGGAAAAGCATTTCGTGAGAGATTTGCCACTAAAATAAGAATGTGCCATGTAACATCAAAATCAACGCCACTGTACGGTTCAGAAGCATGTATATCGTGAAAAGCAAAGACCCCTGAATGTTGGATGCTTCTCAGTTGATAAATTTCTGAAGTCACATATCAGGAATTGCAAGGCTAGAATTGTCAACGGATGTTAAAAGATGGCAAGACTAGTAGGGCATAACAAGAATCGAGAAGGATAGCTTACTAGCTGCATCATAGAATTGAGACAAGGGCGAAACAACAGGAGGGTCATGCCCCCATCCCCCGGGTTAATTATTGTGATGGAATTTTTGACATGAATGAGATAGCATCACAACATCAAAAATCTTATAATGTAATTATTTAACTATTGTATTTATAACTATACATCAGAAAATCTGAATTTAAAAATTGATTATTTCTCGAAGTCTTAAAGAAAAGGAATGAAGAAACCTTGGGGGAGGTTGGAAGTCTTGGACAAAAAGGGCAAAGAAGGACGTATTACTCAGAGATAACTAGTAGAATAAAATCAGGTCTTCTGATCAACATGAACAGATAGTTGCCTACTAATTCACCAGTACAATTTATGAGAAGAAAATTTCAGTAATATTAAAAATTATGACAGGAATTATTTGTATATAATAATAAACAAAATCGACTTATGTTACAATAATTCAAAGAATACATTATCTATTGGTTATATTTTAGTAGAATAAAATTACAATGAACTTTATGTAAACTATGGGGCAAATGAGAATGAGAGGATTAGGATTCTAAAATTGGTTTTTGTTTGCTGACTTACACTGATTTCGGAATTTATTACGTATTATTATAGACTTTCTAGAAGGGCTTTTGTTGATGATTTAGAAGAATATTCCCAGTGACAGTTTTCCCTTCTCTTACATTTACAGCACTTGGTTTGTAAATGAGCACATGTGCTAATTTTGAATGAAGTGTATGTTGGTATTATTATTTTCTGTTCATATAATTGCTCTGTAAATGTAGTGTGCTTCTGTATTATTTTATTTCTTCTTTAGTAGTTTCTACACATGGGTTGTAAGTTGGTGTATGTACTTAACAGCTCTTTTCTGCAGTTTCATTATTCTGTCCATATTTCCTTTTCATGTACATCCCAATATTTCAGTTCCATATTGCAAGTAGGGTGAATTATTCCAAATTACCTGGTGTAGGTTGACTTGAGGGTCGTATATTTTTGAAAAGTTTTTCAAACGGAGCTTACTTCGCTGACATTGATTTCTTTGTCATAATTAAGCTATCTCTGAAGCTAGTTAATTGAAATTCTAGTGATTAGTGTATTTCTGTTTTAAATATTTAAACAGGGAATTAAGGTGGTTGAGCTTGAAAGCTTGATGCCAGAGCCAATGCACAATTCATCAATCTGTTAGTAACCTACATATACATATTGCAATGCACAATCGATAAATAGACAAAAGATGCTTTTAAATGTATTATTAAATGATTTGAATTCTTAATTGCTATACTAGGAATGCATCTAGATTATGAAGAAGTGAAAATTTATTCACTTTGTGGAATTCTTTTTCAGTTTCTCAAACAACATATATATCAGTATTATCTCATGAAAAAGTGTTAAATATAGATCCATAATATACTTTAGAGACAGAAATATGTGCTTGAATGTAATAGGTTTGTTATGGAATTCATTTCGTTCATTAATCATTTTGAATTTGTTCCAGCAGCTCGCTGGAACCATGTTGAAGACTTGGATTCATTCTTTGCCCGCATGTACCACTACCATCAAAGCATGGCTTTACGTGTATGATGCTGCAAGAAGGTTTAGAACTGCTTCAGTTTATCTTCATAGTTGTTTTTTTTAACTTTCCTATTTAGTGGTGTAAATTATTCTGTACTCTTTAGGTGAGTTATTAATATTATTAACATTTATATTATTGAAAATACAAACATTTGCAATAGATTATTGTTCTTTCCCTTCTTGTCCTAATAAATCATTAGTAAAATGCGGGACAGAAAAATTAACAATTTTAATACTATACATTTCCCACCTGGTCAGAGTTAAAAGTTCAACAATTACATGGGAATTTTCCAGGTGTTTGGCGGTGAAATGTATAGTATGTATTGAGGGTGTCATATCCCGTAAAGGCTGTTGTAATAGCTGGCTGTCTAAAAGCTCAAATGGTTTGAGCTGGGCATATTTTGGATGACTCTGGGTTCAATTCTGGCTGGCCAGTAAAGTCCTTTGAGCAATACAAAACATCATTTTTAAATAATTTTTATTATTTCTTTGCTTTCTTTTTTTCAGGGACGATATTCCCAGTCATAATAGGACTAATCATAAAGTCTCCCTTAGTGATGGCAGTTCTACCATTAGATAATGTATTGGAAATTTAGGTGTTTTGCATGGTTCTGCCTATTTGTGGCACTTATTTTCTGGTTTCCTTCGAGCAGCTAAAGTTTGTATATCATACATTTCAATTTTGGGATATCAAAGCTTTCTTATAGTGCCTTTAAAATTCATGATGTAAGCTTTTGTTTGTTAATGACATATGCATGTTTGCTCTTAATTGAACTGTGCAAAAATAATTGCTAGAAATTAGTGGCAAGTTCAAATATTTATGTACAAAACTCTGTGATATTTTAGTGGGAAATAGATGTAATGAATTTATTTGAAAAAACAATTAATACTTTGCTTGTATAAAATAGAAGTGATCTTGACAATTTGACCTGGAGTGAAGTTCCGGCCGATTCGGAAGTCAACGTGAGCAAACAAATGTGTATCCACAAGCAGGATCTATCTGAATTGGATATTTATCACAGAATTCTCAGGTAAATTACAAGAAGTGTATCACAAACCAGCGTGGTAGGTCTCTTTGTGTTTTATTTAATTTTTACAATCATTTGTAATTATTATTGTCATTTTAGGAAGAGGATGTCCTAAGACATTTTGAATTTTCTAAACAATTTAAATGAAATGTTGTAAAATAAAATTAAAGTATCACTTTTTGTGTTTCCTAATTTACGATGCTCCTTTTGTTGGTTAATGTTAGTAACCATTCCTAAAGTAATGTCCTTAAGAATTTCAATTTTTTGGCATTAAAAATTTTATTTTGTGATGTAAGAGTATCTTTTTGATGCTGCCTACTGTTTCTGGATCCATATGTATTTTTTGTTCTGTCTTACGTTTTTAGTACTGTTTAATGTGATTTGTTTGTCCCAGAAAATGAAAGTAAAACTATTTTCAGTGTGTTGTAAACATCACCTCTAAGTGTTCTAAATATGAAAGTATTGTGTGTTCATACATTTTTTGTGTTACTTTTTTATTTGCGCCAGGTGATTAAAGATTATTCCTAATGTTTTAATCACTCATATGTATATTTGTCAATATCTTCATTTTAAAACCAGTGCCTGTTATTTCTCATTATTTTTTATGATTACCATCTTCATCAAGAAAAAACTATTCTTTGATGTAGGTTCAAAAATTATTTTGTGGCGATGATTAACAAGTCTTGTTACCTGTAAAAATCCGGATACCTTTCATTGGGGAAATTGTTTATCTTACAAGAGGTTTGAAGTATAACTTGGAACTACTCTTTTTTGTAAGTATTGTTCTTCTGTTTCTAGTATGCTTCTGTTCTTTGTGAATTTATTCTATCTTACCAAGTTTGGCTCACTGGTTTCATTATAATATAAAATTTTGAAGATCATTTCAGTTGAATAGCAAATACATTTTTAATCTTTCATGAAACCGTTATAATAATGGGCATTTCTTACATTAATGTTCAACTTTTGACAGCTGTTTATTAATGGTTTAATTTAAGAGCCAACAATATTGACTGATTAAAACAGTAAAATTAATCCTAGGATACATAGACCTGAAAACTACTTGAAAACTCTTTAAAAATAGACATAAGATTTGCCTTTTATCTTAATAACTTATACATATGTATGTATTGATATATGAAGAGGGACCTCAAAGAAACCGGACTGTCGTTATAAAAAATT
>BOPP01000026.1:118657-132462 GCA_017312745.1 Gryllus bimaculatus | reverse complement strand
TTCATATGTAACTGAGTATGGTAAATAAATAAACTAGTAGTGCTACAGAATGGCAAATACTTTCTCGCCCTAGTTAGTTTTCTAATCTCTCTAGTCTGGAATAGCTTTCCCGGTGTGCGTTATTCCCTTCACGGCTGCCTTCTTTTGTCGCCCGAAAACCCTTTTCCCCCTCTTTTTTTTCGTCACATTTTACTATTTCTCGACTCCGTAATGATTTTGAGAATCTTTATTGAAAATCATTTGAAGCATTTCTACTCACAAATGCAATCAATACACACAAATAAACCGGACGTGTCTGTCCGTGGTTTTGTAATTTGCAACTTTTAAAGACATTTTTCAACTTTCTTTTACGACCTGTAAAATTGTTTTCCTGTGCATCTGTATGAACCGATTTAAGTAAACTAATTAATCAATGAACATGAAATTTAAATATAATACATACTCACCCGTGGGATCGAGTTAGGTATCCTTAATGGCAGACCGGGAGAGGTGTCTCAGGGCATCAACTAATATCATTGTAGTGTCACTGTCCGGGAGGTCCTAGGTCCGAATCTTGACGATGGCAATATTTTCGACACTAGCCAGATAGCTAGGTCGCTGTGTAGACGAGAATTCTAGCGGCCGGCTGCTTTGATCCATAGCATTCCGTGATTTCTCTGATCAACTCTAGGAAATTACGCTGGGCAGCACCCTACCTAACGGGTCGCGATATTTTCTTCCCATTCCTTTTACTACCTTCTGAGCAAAAACATGTACAACACTTAGGGTTGTGTGGCGTTGTGATATGAGTGCCGGCAAGTTAACTTTGAAGATACGAGTTCGAGTCTCAGAGCACAGAAAAGAATTGCTAGTTTATGTACAAGTATAGAATTGCGGATCATTTAGAACAATGCAAGAGAGTATGTTCTTTGAGAGCACCACTAGTTTTTTTGGCTAGAATAGAACAAAGTTCCGGAATAGGCTTAAGCATAGGCATATGAGTTAGATACACTTTTCATTAATACCTTTTGAAATGTTTAAATTTTAATTTTTTTTTAAACTTTGACCTTCAACTACATTATTAAAGATAGATTTTTAAAACGAAGTCTATTCCTCAAAATAACGTCAAATAATTTCATGCACACTTTTTCCAAAATGTAAATAGTTTTCATTTAATTTTGAGGAAACTCAAGAAACTTTCCAACAAATACCGAAATAAGATTATTTAAAAAATGGCTCCAAATTTTACTATTTAATTTTTTTAAAGATTGGGTACTCTACACTGAGTTCAATTTTCCTAGGGCCGTTTTTATTCAATCTTTTGATTTAAAAAAAAATGGAGATATTATTGATCCCGTGCTTTGTTTGTTGAAGATGTTTTTGAGGGAGGTTTGGAACATTAGTAGTGTAGCGGTACAGAATTTTTCAGATAAATTCTATTGAGTAAATCAGACCTAAGGAATTTTGTACTGAAGAAAAAACATACGGTGTGCACGAGCGCAGCCCCTTTTCTTGCAACGGCCACGGTCCCCTGACCCATTTCGAAGGTTTATGGCACCCCACCAACAACCGAACAAAAGGGGTCAAACTGAAAAGCGCCAGCGAAAGCCACAGCTAGAATACTTCCGAAACGCTGTCATCGTAATCGGGGAATCCCAAAGCAATAATTCAGTAGCTGGGAAGCACCCTTAGAGACATGACCCACTTTCGAAACAGAACGGAAAAATTCTATACTTCGCCGGAGCCCTATTGGCCAAATTTAGTGTACAACGCCATCACCTTTAGCCAATAGCGAAGCGATCTTTTTAGGGAGCATAGAACATGAGGAGAAAGGGTGGGGAGAAGAGTAACCTCGTACGTGGAGCAGAAAAACAAAGTGACATTAGGACAGAGAGACTTCTCTGGGGTGGGAGCCGGTCGCGGAGAGAGAGTGGGTGCACCTCTAGGACTGGCATTCACTTGAAGTTTATTAGAGAGGAAGTGCAAAGGCACTTACGGGGGATAGGCGAATCTTTGCCACTGCTTATCAGCTACAAAAATTCACATTCGCTGAAATTTGTTCGAGAGGAACCGCAGACGCTTCGAGAGACAATCTCTGGGTGCTCCGCACTTGTTATCGGGGGTCAATACACCCCGGACATTTACGACTACGCCGAAGCAGCCTCCAGACGGCCCTTCGCTGATGCCACGGACCGCCGCAACGCCGCCAGCCCCACGCCCTTCTGAAGGCGTGCCCCGGCCGCATTTTGGGAAAGGACATCCCGGCCGCTCACCAGCGCCTCGCTCTCGCAAGGGCCTACTGAGCACATTTGTCACGGAGGGTTTCCAGGCAACGTAATCAGGGCCAATAAACCCTTAGAGACTATTTTAAAGCGGTGCGCGCTGAGGCACAGAAAGGTCCTCAGGGACAAATTTGTAATTGTAGCTATAGAATAATTTTTGTTACCACTCTTCTTTAGTTGTAAGTTCTTCTTAATTTCTAATCTTTATTTTATTTTACTCACCATTCTCTTTTCATCGATGTAACTTCCCTGGTACAGCCCTGTCCAGGAATAAACATTGTCTTTTACCAGTAACAAATTGTTTTTTTGAATGCCCATGCATGCTTTCGCTTACAATGCCTTCCATCACTGAATCATATGAGTAAAGGGAGTGGACCGGACTGAGCTAGAACCGGGCCGCTAACCGCGCGCGTTTCCCTACGCAGCGCGTGTTGGTTGTTACAGTAGGATAGACATTGCATCATTATAATATTGTAAAACTGTTAAAAATAATACAATAAAGTATGTGCTGTTGAAGCGTCAGTAGTGGGCAATACAAGTGTAGTGATCGAGTGGATAGATTAATTCACCACAGAAGTGCACATTTAATTTTAACTTCTGAACATAAAGAAATTTCACTAGTGTAATTTTACAAGAAGAGATTTGTCTGATCTTAATATTTACAAATTTATTATTTAATGCATTTGTTGCCACAAAATCTACAAATGATCTTTAATTAAATATCTGGAAATATTGTTCTTCTACTGTACTTGTACTGCTCTTCTACGACTTCTGATACTCTCGATATTGATAAAACTATTAGTGTGGTTTCAAAATTGATGCGACCTTAAATAACTAAAAAAATAAAAAAAATTAAAAAACGCTATCTCTGCTCAGCACCAAAAATAACAAATAGCCACCTTATAAAAAGGGTCTTGGTAGGTATAGTTGCAAAATAATTGTTGTAATTTTATTTATAACAATTACAAGTAAAAAGAGAATCAATGTTATGTTGTAAGAACTGCTAATTATTTAATAGATGAGTGATAAATAGTGAAACTTTAAAGTTGTCAGGCCCAAGGCCCCAGGAGGGACCTTTGTCCTTGAAAATAGGCAAGATTGTAAAATATTTTAAACAATTTATACTTATACTTGAAAATGATATTTGGGTATTTCCTATATTAAATTTAAAAAAATAGTTAAAATTACAAATTTTTTAAGATTGTCTCTGAGAGTAAATTCAATTCTCCCCCTCCCCCCAAAAAAGTGCTAAAAGCAAGATCTTAAAAATCTCGTTTAAATGTTTTATATTTACGAATTAAAATATACAAATTGGGAGTAATGAATGAATTAAATAGTTAATACTCTCTTAAATAAATTCCACTATCAAATAATGTTTTCTTTAGTTTTTTAAATGTACCTTCCTTAAATATTTTCAAGTTTACGTCGTACAAACAATATGGAGGAATCGTACACGTGTTTGGGAATTGGAGTGGGGACCAAAATGACAGGGAGGGAGGAAGCCAGGAAATCGCGGTTTTTACGATGACAACAGAAACGAAACCCCTAGTAAATAACCTATTTCATTCAAATGAATAATGCGATATTGGTACTCTCAGGGAGTTAGCAATTTGTAATTGATTATTCAGATATAACTTTTTAAAAGTATTCTGGTGGTGAAAGTTGTCTTCACAGTTTTCACCATAGCTTTTAAACATTTCAGGGGGATCTTTCATTTTTGTTTTACTTTTTGTACATTCAAGTGGATGAACTTAAGGAAAACTGAAAGCAAAACAATGAATGTATAAAATGGGATAACTTCGATGGTGCTAATTGTAACTCTCCAAATTTTAAATCCCTATTCCGATATTTTCTTTAAGAATATACAACTGGCCATAGTTGTGTAAAATTTCTCCAAATTTTCCGGCTGTATACGCTATTTAAGACTACATTCTAGGTTTATAAACAAATATAAACTATTGATTGAGACGATGTCTTAGGAAGGAAAAAGAACTTCTGATGAAATCTCAATAACAAATTATGATAATTCTTAACCTGAAAGTATTCTGTGCAAACATGTCAAAATCGAAGAAATAGATGGTCACACTTCCCGACAGAGAATACGGTACGTGATAAACGGCATCCGTAGCAGAATTCTTACAATTTGTGCGCAACTCTATTGTTCGCTTTTCCCCCTGTGCGACGGCGCTGTCGTCCAGTCAAATGGCAAGGTTTGGCGCATGGGAGAGGGTGGGAGCTGGGTGGGAGTGCGAGGACCAGTCGAAGAGGAAGGGTGGGAGAAAGAATCATGAATGGTGATCATGATCGTGAGTTGACGGAGTTAGAATAATGTGACGATGGAGGTGTTTGTGAACATGAACATTGTGAAGATGGGTTTATTTAGGAGGTTGACTACTTAGAAAATGCTTCTACCTTCTCGCTCATCTTTCTACAAGAAACGACGACGGCTAATTTCGTTGGGTAAATTTTTTGCATTGTTTACATTTATCAGCTGTCATCCGTCACAACAGAACAAAAGCATTGGACTTCTCAGTATATTTAATACACTGTGTTGGATTGTTTACTAATATTCTAAGATAATGAATTATGTGCGTGATGTTGCTGCCGCCGAAGCTGCTGTTCACATCACATATGCGCAGTAGTAAAGTACAAGTTTTAGTACGCAGTTTCTTTTAACAGCGTGGACATTTACTTTGACGAACAATACGTGAATTAAATATTGCATATGATGTGGAGTTCATGCTTTGTTTATTGTTTTATGTAGAAACATGGCAGCAACATTAGAAGCAAGCTATCAACCTCTTCAAACGTTTGGGCCAGATATTGGAGAAGAAGAAACACCACAAGATAGTGGTGTGATGTTTCATGTGGTCCCAGAAGGTGGAAAATGTAAGTTAAACACTGTATCATTGCAAAGTACAGTTTTGCCTTTTTTCTGTGTTTATTTATGATTTTGTTATATCATTTGTGGAGTTGGTACCCATCAAAGTTGAGGCTAGATTCAAAGAAACAACTGTGTTGTTATTTATATCTCATGACCTGTTTGGCACATGAAGAATTCTAGTCACAATCAGCTGTTCATAAAAACAAAGAGCAGTGTGTCCTGTGACTGAAATGGTTATGAAAAGCATCACCATTTAATAAAAATATACCAATTTATTTGTAATACGAGCAATTTGATTTTATTATTTTATCTACTTTATGTTAGTAATATGGATATTTAACTTCAATTAATATCTTGTGTTAGTATTTTGGTGTGAGAACTATTTCTGCAGAAGATAAAATTAAAAGATTGGAATTAAATCTGTAATGAAATATATCATATTGACTTCAACAACAGTGGCGACAGCAACATCTATAAAAAATATTATAATAATTATTATTATTGCTTGTAGACTTACAATGCACAAGTTTCAATGAATGTCAATTTCATGATAATTAAAAAATAAGATTCTATGATAAAAAAAATAGATTAAGAAATTATTAAGTTAAAAATTTTTAAAAAACTTCCAATATGATAAAAATAAACAGTAAATACCTGATTGGAAAATTGTAGAGCAAGTGTCAGGATTTAATTATTTTGGCAACATTATTTGACAAAACACTGAAGACCTAGAAAGCAGAATTCAAAAATATAGTAGAACCAATGGAAAAGCATTTCGTGAGAGATTTGCCACTAAAATAAGAATGTGCCATGTAACATCAAAATCAACGCCACTGTACGGTTCAGAAGCATGGATACTAAAACACAAAGACCCCTGAATGTTGGATGCTTCTCAGATGAAATTTCTAAGTCACATATCAGGAATTGCAAGGCTAGATTGTCAACGGATGTTAAAAAGATGGCCAAGACTAGTAGGGGACATAAACAAGAATCAGAAGAGATAGCTTACCTAGCCTGCATCCATAGAATATTGAGACAAGGGCGAAACAACAGGGAGGTGGGCATGCCCCCATCCCCCCGGGGTTAATTATTGTGATGGGAATTTTGTGACATGAAATGAGATAGATTCACAACATCAAAAAATCATTATAATGTAATTATTTAACTATTGTATTTATAACTATACATCAGAAAATCTGAATTTAAAAATTGATTATTTCTCGAAGTCTTAAAGAAAAGGGAATGAAGAAACCTTGGGGGGAGGTTGGAAGTCTTGGACAAAAAAGGGCAAAGAAGGACGTATTACTCAGAGATAACTAGTAGAATAACAATCAGGTCTTCTGATCAAACATGAACAGATAGTCTGCCTACCTAATTCACCAGTACAATTTATGATGAAGAAATTTCAGTAATATTAAAAAATTATGACAGGAATTATTTGTATATAATAATAAACAAAATCGATTATGTTACAATAATTCAAAGAATACATTATCTATTGGTTATATTTTAGTAGAATAAAATTACAATGAAATTTATGTAAACTATAGGGGCAAATGAGAATGAGAGGATAGGATTCTAAAATTGGTTTTTGTTTGCTGACTTAACATGATTTCGGAATTTATTACGTATTATTATAGACTTTCTAGAAGGGCTTTTGTTGATGATTTAGAAGAATATTCCCAGTGACAGTTTTTCCTTCCTCTTACATTTACAGCACTTGAGTTTGTAAAATGAGCACATGTGCTAATTTTGAATGAAGTGTATGTTGGTATTATTTTCTGTTCATAATATTGCTCTGTAAATGTAGTGCTGCTTCTGTAATTATTTTATTTCTTCTTTAGTAGTTTCTACACATGGGTTGTAAGTTGAGTATGTACTTAACAGCTCTTTTCTGCAGTTTCATTATTCTGTCCATATTTCCTTTTCATGTACATCCCAATATTTCAGTTCCATATTGCAAGTATGGGTGAATTATTCCAAATTACCTGGTGTAGGTGACTTGAGGGTCGTATATTTTGAAAAGTTTTTCAAACGGAGCTTACTTCGCTGACATTGATTTCTTTGTCATAAATAAGCTATCTCTGAAGCTAGTTAATTGAAATTCTAGTGATTAGTGTATTTCTGTTTTAAATATTTAAACAGGGAATTAAGGTGGTTGACTTGAAAGCTTGATGCCAGAGCCAATGCACAATTCATCAATCTGTTAGTAACCTACATATACATATTGCAATGCACAATCCATAAATAGACAAAAGAATGCTTTTAAATGTATTATTAAATGATTTGAATTCTTAATTGCTAGTACTAGGAATGCATCTAGATATGAGAAGTCATTATGAAATTTATTCACTTGTGGAACTTCTTTTTCAGTTCTCAAACAACATATATAATCAGTATTATCTCATGAAAAAGTGTTTAAATAATAGAATCCATAATATACTTTAGAGACAGAAAATATGTGCTTGAATGTAATAGGTTTGTTATGGAATTCATTTCGTTCATTAATCATTTTGAATTTGTTCCAGCAGCTCGCTGGAACCATGTTGAAGACTTGGATTCATTCTTTGCCCGCATGTACCACTACCATCAAAAGCATGGCTTTACGTGTATGATGCTGCAAGAAGGTTTAGAACTGCTTCAGTTTATCTTCATAGTTGTTTTTTCAACTTTCCTATTTAGTGGTGTAAATTATTCTGTACTCTTTAGGTGAGTTATTAATATTATTAACATTTATATTATTGAAATACAAACATTTGCAATAGATTATTTGTTCTTTCCCTTCCTTGTCCTAATACATCATTAGTAAAATGCAGGGACAGAAAAATTAACAATTTTAATACTATACATTTCACCACCTGGTCAGAGTTAAAAGTTCAACAATTACATGGGAAATTTTCCAGGTGTTTGGCAGTGAAATGTATAGTATGTTATTGAGGGTGCTCATATCCCGTAAAGGCTGTTGTAATAGCTGGCTGTCTCAAAAGCTCAAATGGTTTGAGCTGGGCATATTTTGGATGATCTGGGTTCAATTCTTGGCTGTGCCAGTAAATCCTTTGAGCAATCAAAACATCATTTTTAAATAATTTTTATTATTTCTTTGCTTTCTTTTTTTCAGGGACGATATTCCCAGTCATAATAGGACTAATCATAAAGTCTCCCTTAGTGATGCAGTTCTACCATTAGATGAATGTATTGGAAATTTAGGTGTTTTTGCATGGTTCTGCCTATTTGTGGCACTTATTTTCTGGTTTCTTCGAGCAGCTAAAGTTGTATATCATACATTTCAATTTTGGGATATCAAAGCTTTCTTTAATAGTGCTCTTAAAATTCATGATGTAAGTTTTGTTTGTTAATGACATATGCATGTTTGCTCTTAATTGAACTGTGCAAAAATAATTGCTAGAAAATTAGTGCAAGTTCAAATATTTATGTACAAAACTCTGTGAATATTTAGTGGAAATAGATGTAATGAATTTATTTGAAAAAACAATTAATACTTTGCTTGTATAAAATAGAGTGATCTTGACAATTTGACCTGGAGTGAAGTTCAGCGCCGAATTCGTGAAGTCCAACGTGAGCAACAAATGTGTATCCACAAGCAGGATCTATCTGAATTGGATATTTATCACAGAATTCTCAGGTAAATTACAAGAAGTGTATACAAAACAGCGTGGTAGGTCTCTTTGTGTTTTATTAATTTTTAACAATCATTTGTAATTATTATTGTCATTTTAGGAAGAGGATGTCCTAAGACATTTGAATTTTCTAAAACAATTTAAATGGAAATGTGTAGTAAAATAAAATTAAAGTATCACTTTTGTGTTTCCTAATTTACGAATGCTCCATTTGTTGGTTAACGTTAGTAACCATTACTAAAGTAATGTCTTCAAGAATTTCAATTTTTTTGGCATTAAAAATTTTATTTTTGTGATGTAAGAGTATCTTTTGATGCTGCTACTGTTTCTGGAATCCATATGTATTTTTTGTTCTGTCTTACGTTTTTTAAGTACTGTTTAATGTGATTTGTTTGTCCCAGAAAATGAAAGTAAAACTATTTTCAGTGTGTTGTAAACATCACCTCTAAGTGTTCTAAATATGAAAGTATTGTGTGTTCATACATTTTTGTGTTACTTTTTTATTTGCGCCAGGTGATTAAAGATTATTCCTAATGTTTTAATCACACATATGTATATTTGTCATATCTTCATTTTAAAACCAGTGTCCTGTTATTTCTCATTATTTTTTATGATTACCATCTTCATCAGAAAAAACTATTCTTTGATGTAGGTTCAAAAATTATTTTGTGGCGATGATTAACAAGTCTCTGTTACCTGTAAAAATCCGGATACCTTTCATTGGGGAAATTGTTTATCTTACAAGAGGTTTGAAGTATAACTTGGAACTACTCCTTTTTTGTAAGTATTGTTCTTTGTTTCTAGTATGCTTCTGTTCTTTGTGAATTTATTCTATCTTACCAAGTTTGCTCACTGGTTTCATTATAATATAAAATTTGAAGATCATTTCATTGAATAGCAAATACATTTTTAATCTTTCATGAAACCTTATAAAATGGGCATTTCTTAACATTAATGTTCAACTTTTGACAGCTGTTTATTAATGGTTTAATTTAAGAGCCAAAACAATATTGACTGATTAAAACAGTAAATTAATCCTAGGATACATAGACCTGAAAAACTACTTGAAAACTCTTTAAAAATAGACATAAAGATTTGCCTTTTATTCTTAATAACTTAAATACATATGTATGTATGATATATGAAGAGGGACCTCAAAGAAACCGGACTGTCGTTATAAAAAAATTATTTATAATCTATTTTATAAAATTTCTTCAATTACTTTCAAAGTACTCTGCATTAGATGCAATGCACTTGTCATGTCTTTTTTCCCATTGTTTGCAGCACCTCTGGAACTCTTTTAACTTTGATATTGTCCAGTACCCTTTGCAAAGCTGTTTTCATTGCCTCCATATCATGAAAATGCTTTCCTTTTAGATTTTCTTCATTTTTGGGAACAGAAAAAAATCACCCGGGGCTAGGTGTGGGGTATACAGGAGGTGGGGAATGGCAGACCACCCGTTTTGCAAGTCTTGGCTCATTGAATTAATTTTTTGATGCGCTGTGAGAAGGTGACAAACAAATTTAGTGGCAACACATCTCACTTGCAAATCCTTTGCCAAAATCCACCAGCATGAGCTCAAACTCACTCCTGTTTCTTCTGAACGTTCCGAAGGGTGCCCAGAATGGGCATGGTTGTCAACACTCATCTCACCTCATTTAAAGCACCCAACTCCCTCAAAAACTTGTGTGTGGTTCAAGGCATCCTCTTTAAAAAACTCTAGAAGCATTTGGTAAGTTTCTGCTGCTGATTTTTGGAGCAGGAAACAAAATTTAAACATATTTTTAGTTTTTTTAAATCTGACACAAGATTTCGCAGGCGGAACACCAGAAGAGTAAGCGAAAAACAGCACTATGATCAAACAGTCACATATCAACTGACGCTGTCTGGACAGTGGTTTCATGGAGGTCTATTAACCCCACCTAGCCGGAGAACTCTCTAATACATTCATGAAAAGCAGTGCATTCTAAGTCTGGTTATTTTTGGCTCCCCCTTGTAAAAATTAACTCGCAATGTTAAACAAATTATTATTTATAATTTATATTTTAAATAAATTATAGTTGGCACTAATTACAATGAAACATGATCTTTTCTTTCATAAAGTGTAGCATATATCTACACAAAGTGATGCAATTTTATGTAATATATGCACAATTCTTCAGATGGTAGAAGTATTTTTTATGTAAAATGCTTTCAAACATGATGAGCAAATAATAGGTTTTATGTTCTGTGCACAGAGATGTGCACTGGTGTGGTGTACTGGAAAAAGGAACAGGCAGCATACCTAGCAACTTGCTCTGTATGACGATGGCTAATTTAATTCAGGTTTATAATATGTTCAGTAAATTAACTTTAAATTAATTATAGTTGGCACTAATTACAATGCAACATGATCTTTTCTTTCATAAAGTGTAGCATATATCTACATAAAGTGATGCAATTTTATGTAATAATAAATTGCTTGTTTTTTATAGAACTTTCAGTGGTTTTGCAAGAAATAATGAAACACACTATTTTTTTCTGCAGTACAATAAATTAGCATTAACTGCATTAACATTAGATTTCATCTTTAAGTTTATTATTGGTTCTTGGGATTTCTCTCTCAAGGAAAGTCCTTAAAAAATTCCAATGGTTTTGAATAGTTAATTGAGTAAATTATCAAACTTATTCAAAATGTAAGATATAATGCTTTTCCTGTCTGCAATGGCAACTACTTGTTTCCTATTGAACTAATCAAATCATCACTGACTCTTGTAACAATTTTTGTGTGCCACATAAATTCACAGCAAATGCATAAAATTACCAAGTGATAGTTTCTGGTCTGTAAGAAAAATTAGCAGTCTCCTTTGTATTCTTATGGGTTAGTCATAATTTCCTTAAACGTTAATGATAAGTATAAAGATAAAGTGCTGATATTTGGCATAGATCTAGGTCATCTTCAAACACTCCAGGGCGATAAGATCATTGATTCCCTAAATTTGGCATTTAGCATGTGCAGAATACCATCCCAAGTATTCAAGTGAATCTTGCAGACTCACTCAGTATTTTTCATTTATCCTGCATTTAAAATGTATTTTTAATTGTTGATTTATAGTTGATGTTCAGAACATTAGCAATGACATGAATGACTTTATTACAGAAAATTAGTAATTGCTATATTTTACTTTCTTGAACTTAAGTAGGTATTTCTTATTTGAATATGGATCATTGGCTTTGGGGGTGGAGGTGGGGCCGAAGACCCATGATCTGTCCCCTCTCTTCTGGTAATGCCACTGTTCTGTTCTGAAACTTAATGAACAAACTTTTGTGGTTTTTGTACAGGGGGTCCTTGGGCTCCATTTGAAAATAATTGGCATTTGAAGGAAGATTACAAGAAAGTAGCCAAACGACAAGAACTGGCTCAACAACTGTCTAAATACATCCTGTGGGTGGGAATTGTCAACTTCGTGCTGTGCCCACTTATCCTCCTGTGGCAGATTCTTTATTCATTCTTTAATTATGCCGAGGTATGTGAAATTATGTGTAAAGTATGTATATATAAAATAAGTCAATTCCTTGGTTGTGTGCAAAACTTGTTATAATGTTAAACCAGTTAATTTATTATTTTTCAATTATTAACTTAAAAGTAATTTTTAGACTAGATGAATTTGTTTGTTTAGAGTAAAAAATAAATGAAAATCAACCTTTCAATGAGGAACAACTGATAAAATGTTTTCTTGACAATATATATACAAAATTATTGGTGATGTAGGTCATAAAACGGGAACCTGGCAGTTTAGGATCAAGATGTTGGTCACTGTATGGAAGGCTCTATTTGCGACATTTCAATGAACTTGATCATGAGCTGAATGCTCGACTAAACAGAGCATACCGTCCAGCTAGCAAGTACATGAATATTTTTACATCTCCTCTCATGACGATTATTGCAAAGTAAGTACTAATAACCCAGTTTGTTTTTGCAAGTTTTGCCTCCATCTTGGTTTGAAAACTGATGTTGGAGGAGGAAAATCATAGATAAATAGGAAAAACCATTTATTTAAAAAATATTAGTTTTCTCTCTCTTAAGTGACCACGCTCCCCTCCTCCCCCTGCCATCCTGAATTACACCACCTTACCTCCATCACCTTGTCCATAGATTTGCCTCTGCCTTAGGGCAGCCAAATTTGAGTTAATTATTTTACTGCAAAAAATTATTTATTAAGTTATTTCAAAACTATGCCGCAGAGAAATCTGTTTGTGTTCCTATTAATAAAGCAAAATTTTGAACACCGCAATGTCTTGAATGAAACTTAAATGAAAAGTTAGAAGACATACATGAGGTATATGCATTTCCGTCCCTTAGAATAACTTTTATGAAAATTCTGAATTTTGAACACAATATTCTTAAGACCAATTAAAGAATAGGGGAGCATTGTAGAATTTCTATAGATTAGAGCTCCAAGATACAAAAGATAACAAACATTGCATAATAATTGCCTGAGGTAGAAAGATAAAGCGATTAAAGAGTTTTAAGGTCCTGTAGTATCACAGAGCAATAGGGCCTCTCATTAAACCTAAAATTATAAAGAGCATTACAATGTCACATATATTTTACGTTTGATTTCTCTGGGGGCATATGGTGACAATGGTAAAACTGAAAATGCTTTCTTATGTATCTAACAGGTGATTAGTTTAAAATGCAACCCTCAGCAAGCAGAGTGAATTGCACTAGGAACTATGTTTAAGCATATTGGAGAGCAGCTGGCTGTTTCGAGTTGGTAATTCGTTACAAAATATATGTGTAATCCCCTCTCCCCTAATCTCTCCACCCAGAGGAGGAGTGCAGGTAAACGTTGTGCCCTCAGGCTCAAAGAGAAAGGCTTTGCTTGGTTTAGTTTCGCAACAAATATGCTCGAGAAATGTACATATGTTTTATACTTCCTGTTTTAAATTAGTATTAATAAATTATAAATTCCAGATTTGCAGAACAAATGTTTTTATTATTATTATTATTATTATTATTATTATTATTATTATTATTA
>BOPP01000026.1:59455-116261 GCA_017312745.1 Gryllus bimaculatus | reverse complement strand
GTGAAGATTGCTTGCTATCCACACCAATTATATCTTTACAAACTCTTTATAAATAATTCCTTTTCTTCTTTACCGATTATTTAACTAACTTTTTCTAATTTTTGTTGTGGGAAATTTTCAAAACCTCATTTTCTAAGGTGGAGGTATAATGGAATGAGAGAAATGCCGGGTGTGATGTATCATCAACTAAGTACACGAGCGTTCAGTCAATGTGACCGTTTTTTGACAGCCACTGATGCCATACCACATGGTCATATGGAGGCGTGGCCGCAGTGATTAAACATGCCAGAAATATTCGATTTCATTTCAAACAGAACGTTGGCTAACGTGTATAGCGCTGTGGCACAACCTAAGTATTGTTCATTCCGACAAAGGAGAAAGTTCAATGAAAAATATTTTATTAATAGTGATAAAACATCATTGAAGAATACGAAACTATTTCAAGGTTATCTTTTTAAAAGTTAATAATTACGCTTACTGGTATTCAGTTAGAATTTTGGAGGTTAACTGAGAAAACACAAACTACCTTTTCTGTTTTGCTGGGAAACATACCTATCCAGATGAAAAACGCTTCCTGTCTGTCCAAACATACTCCGTCTCACAGTAGCACTTCACTATCTGAAATATGGTGGGTACTCTTGGTTGGAATAGACTTAATCTTTGAAAGATTGCGTTCAGAAATACTCCTCCACCACAAATTTATGTTGCTGTATGCTGATGTGCATCGTTAATTAACTTCAAAACAGTGCATGCAGACACAGCCTGTTTTGCTCTGAGCACGTGTATTGCTGACCACAGGAAGAGGGCGGATGAAAAGAAGGGGGTGGTGAGTGGTGGAACTGTCATAGAATTGCAGTGAAAGAAGCTGTCACAGAAGCAGTGTTGCATTTTTTTCACTCTTAGAGCTTCGAACAGAAGGGTTGTGTTATAAACTGATCACTTCTATATCTGTATGTGTGTGTAAACACATGGTATATTTGTTTGAGGACAGGACATATGATATTGAGATAAACATTTTTTCATCGAAGTATACTTTACTTGCATGTAGATAATATACATGTAAATGCTTTCTCCATACTCTGACTGATTTTTCCTTTTACGAACTGGGTTTTTTATTTCTTTAACATCTAATATTTTATACTCTGAAATATTATTTTGTTTCTTTCTTTAAACAATACACTAGCCATTTGTTGAAGTGTGTGTGCCATGGGAAAATTTGCTCAGGGGCTGACAGAACTGTCTGGACAGAGTTGTGGTGATGAAATTTACATTTAGAATGTTTGTTTAATTAATTATGTGGATATAGGGATTCTGTCTTCCAGTATGAAATAAAAAGAAATATCTATCCTTGAAAGTAACAAGCTTTACAATTTAGCTTTTCTTTGGCTTTAAACAGAAATCATACACACACCAGTTCTAAAACAATAGCAGGATACAAACAATAACAACACATAAAGTACCTTTGCCTATCAACATTTCCCATTCGTACCATTAACACATACTCACACTCTCCTTTTGATTTCCCCATGTAAGCAAGGCCATCTACCCTTATTATACTAATTAAATTACTTACTACCTAAACAAAACTTGATCTTCCCACAAATATTTATATTATCAGTGTCTCTTTGTCACTTCCCTGGTCTGCTGATACTCTGCATTCTTGGACGTTGATTTTGGCTTCACTTCCCAAGTATTAACAATAGAGTCCAATGCATTATCGGTCATATCCATTTTCTGTCTTTCCATTACTATAACCACCAGCTTCTCCTGGCCACAAATTCTACTCATTCAATTGCCACTACAGCAAGCTAGCTTCTATCCATCCGATCACCATCACAACAAGATCGTTTCTGCCTCCTCCATTCATAAACTGCACCACTCACTTGTTTAGTTCCAAAAAGTGCAGCACTACACCCTCACACACACCATTTCATTTCTTTTTTGTGGTTTTGTGGAGATTTTCTCCCGCCTTTCACGCCTCTCCTTTTCTGTTTGGATACTCATCCCTTGGGGTCTGATGCTATTCGCTCTTTGACTTGCAATTCTACCATACTCTCATTATCATTAATCCTGTGGAAATTCCTTGTGTCCATATTAAGAAAACAATTATTAAAAAAATATTAATTTTTTTAATAATTGTTTCAAAAATTTAATTATTAAAATAATATCCACTATTTTTGTTCATCTGTTTATCCTATTCCACTTTCCTTGAACTCTCATTATTTATGTAATGGTCATATGTGTACTGCAGATTTCCATTGTCTATATTTTCATAATACGAAATTTTATTTATATCTATTTGGTCCTCTAATGAGTCATGAAAATATTCATTAAAATAATCACTTTTGGCAAGAATTCTTTAAAGCTAATTCCAAAATTTGCTGAAGTTCATTGTTATCTGTTATAATGCACTTGAGCACATCTAAACATTTTATAGGGCTAAAATGAAACTTCTGGAAGAGTTGTCTCCATTACTGAAGGTTGACATCCACTTCCCTAAACTTGTCTGTCTTGTGTCAGATGAATCAACTCAGATGCACTCAAAATACCGGTCCATTTGTGGATGTTTCTTATCCATCAGGACATTTTCCTGCCAACTCCCCATCTACCCTGCTTTCCCCATCATTACTAATTGCAGGAGTTCATATTTTGGGTTTCTTAGTTAACGACCGAAAGAGACTAAATCTGTGTAAATGAAAAGAGGAAGCAGGTAACTTTAATTACCTCTCCTTTAATGGCTGTTCTCTGATGTTTCACTGTTACTTCAGTAATTGTTAAATATGTGGTCTGGCATAGGCAGCTCAGGGCATCAATTGTCGTCAGTCCAATGTGTCTGACCAGTAGGTCCTAGGGTTAAACTTCAACGGTGGTGCAATTTTTGATACTAGCCAGATAGCTAGGTCGAATGCACCCACTCTCTGGAGGAGGGTTCTGGGGTCCAGCTGCTCTGATTGTTAGTTTTCCGTGGTTTCTCTGATCAACATGCAATGAATGCCGGAGCAGTACTCTAAAATATGGAGTACCTTCCTCTGCCTTGTCCTATCCCTATGTTATACAAACACACTTAAGTGCACTATCCTCCCATAAATATTGGGTGACTGGTTGGGGCGTAGTGCTTGTCCCTGCTGGTGGGAGATACCTGGCTGAGGGAAACCTGCGAGCCAACGTGTAGAGTGGTGCCTAATCTGGCCATCCGACCAGGGAAGATCACTGCTAGGTCTCGCAATAAAAGATGCACTACACTTATGGGACTAATGACATTACATGTTGACACACTCCGGAAACCTAATCAATTAAGTATTTGGTGAACTTACAAGATTCTTAATCACCATCACACACATCAATCATCAGCAATTAATTCAAGGATAAAAAATGTTAAACACATAATCAAAGGTGATGAAACTTAAAAATAGTCTCACATGAAAATAATGTTTAATTTGTTACTTAATTGTTGTTATTTAATTGTTGTATGAAGTGAAAAGGAATAAATCTATTTAGTTAATGAGCTATATTTTATTATAGGAATGTAGCATTTATTGCTGGTGCCTGTCTGGCTGTTCTGTTAATACTGACGGTGTATGATGAAGATGTCATTACAGTGGAACATGTTTTGACAGCTATTACGGTTCTTACAGTCATTGTTGCAGGAAGCAGGTTAGTATGGTGTTTGCATCAAGTACATTACAATCTTTTGGAATCTAAAAAAAAACCTTTTGCAATGAGGAACAATATTTGTGAAATAAAATTATAAGTTCTTTTTCGGAAATACATTTTCTTTTTCATTGTAGAGTGTTCATACCTGATGAGAATTTAGTATGGTGTCCTGAAAAACTTATGACAGCAGTTCTTGCTCATGTGCACTATTTACCTGATAGTTGGAGGGGACAAGCTCATACACATAAAGTTAGAGAAGAATTTTCTCAACTCTTTCAGTACAAAGCTGTAAGTATTATCTTCATTCTTTAGTAATAAATATTTTTATGAAGTTGTTATAACCTTTGCTCTTAAACATCATCTTAAAAATGGCCAAATAAATTTTATTTGGTGACAAGAAAATCATCAGATCTTCTAGTGTTAAGTTTTCAGGGTATGGAAATGAATGGCAAATGTTGACATCAGCATAAAAGCAAATGGTAACTATCAGCAAAATATCAATTACCTATATTCAGTTTATAATTAATGACAACCACAGATCTATTTACAATTTATATTTCCTTGATCCCGTGATTAATCTCAATAGCAATTGCCTTTCAAGTTCTGACTTCTCTACCGTTTTATTTAGGTAGCTCTCTAATTTTTTTATTTATTTTTATTTTTTATTTGTTTCTTCATGGTTTTCTAAATTTTCATCTGTTGGGGTGTAATAAAGGATGATAGATGAGATGATAAAGGATGCAATAATGTTAATGTTAGTAACTACTTGGCTGACCGGGAGATCCCTTGTCCTAGGCACAGGTGCCAATATTTCCTCAGGGCGAAATGTTCCTGAAGAAGGTCGCAGAATGGTGCCACGTGTTCCTAGGATTCCACGTGTGATGTGTAGAGTGTAATTTTACTCCCCATAAATCTTAAATATCAAATTTTATCTCACAATATTTGCCTCTGTGCTGCAAATCTGCTCTACTCGGCTTTTAATGCCATAAATTGTCTCCATTATTTAATTGGATAAAAGGATATTAAATAATGGAAGAGGCAATTTATGACATTACAAATACTGTATAGCAGATACGCAGCACAGAGGCAAATATTGTGAGACACAATTTAATACTTTAGATTTATGGGGAGTAAAATGTTACTTTGTATCAATCAAATGCATTACAAATCATCATGCCTGCAATTCAAACTGTATTCATGATGTTGTCCTAAATTATTTTGTGTAAAATAAAATATATTTTTCTTTCTCAGGAAAATCCTTAGTTGAAAGTTCAAAAATCAATTTACTAATATAAATAATAGAATAATTAAGCGGAAGTATAAGGAGGGGCTCACATTGCTCTGCAACTCCTTCACTGTATTTGTTCAGTTCTGAAGTAATTCCTTTTAGGATTTAAAACATGGAGTGTAGGAAGAATAAATTGATTAAGCACTGTCTAATATTTAAAATCTCTTTTCTTATGTACAAGTATCAATGGGACTTGCTGTTTATATATCAAAAGTATGTATGATACAAAGTTGTATTTCAAACAATTCTTCCCAATTGATTTTCCCAAAGCGTATGTGCATTGAAACATTTATTCTGTGAAATTTCTTCGAAAGTGTGAGCTTTGAAAGACTAATTTTATGCACTTGTTTTTTTAAGGTGTATCTCGTGGAAGAGCTAATGTCTCCTGTGATAACTCCATTCATCCTCTGGTTTCATGTGAGATCAAAAGCCTTAGATATTGTTGATTTCTATCGAAATTTCACCGTTGAAGTTGTGGGTGTTGGAGACGTATGTTCATTTGCGCAAATGGATGTGAGGAGGCATGGGAATCCCACGTGGCATGGGGGAGGTCTCGTGCCACCAGTGCCGATGGGTCCTCAAGCTGGAGACGCAGGAAAAGTTACCAAACCTATTCTATCGAATCATTATACTCAGGTACTTTCCACCTTTTCTCTCATTATATTATTATATTATTATTTCATAACCATTTATAATTTAATTTTTAAATATTTGTCACTCCTGCAACTTTTATGGTGGTAGTGTCTCTGTGATTGAGATATGCTGACCTGAGTAATTTCAGTGCTTCATTTCATAATGGTTGTTGATAAAGCGTCAGAAGTGACTGCAAATAACATTAGCTTACAAAGATCTTTCTGATTAGTAAATTCTTTTATTATAGCTGATTGATCTGTATCTTCTCCAGAGTAAACAGGTTGAAAAAGGGTGACTGTTATCTTCTTTATACTTTTTAGTTTTTATTTGAACATAGTTTGCAGAGGAATAAAATGTGTGAGATTTTTCAAAATTAATTTATGATGATCATATCAAAATTAATGTGTTGTACATATACATGTGTTCTGAGAAAGAGATATTCGATCTTCCAAAGATCTTATAATTACAAATCGCCCAATATCAAAAATTAACTTGGAAAAAATGGAAAATGCTGTAGTACTTAGTTTAATTAGTGTCTTTTTGAAGTGAAGAAAAAAGTAGCGCACATAAAGCACATGCAGATAAAGACTGATGAAAAACTGAGAGAATACAGAGTACAAAGATACATTGCTATAGAAATAAGAATGTGTAGCAAATATCTTGGGAAATATTTATTAGTGAATTAAAAAATAACATACATGATAAACAGCAACTAGCTTACAGTCTTAAGGCTTAACCAAATTTATAAAACATTAAATACATTCTAACAACAAAAATATATATTTATGAGAATGTCAATTTTAATTAATTCTTTCCTCTTTTAATTTTTAATTTTTTCTCTGAATATAGGCTGTAACTTATACAAAAGTAAATTGCAGTAAAAGTTGTTGATAAATGTAATTGGAAATTATATATATCTTGTATGTCTTTAGGCCGAAGATGGAAAAACAGAATTGTCTCTAGTTCATTTTACACTCACAAACCCTGATTGGCAGCCACCGTGTGAAGCAGAGAATTTTGTAACAGCATTGAGAAACCAGGCGAGAAGAGACGCTGGACAGTTAACTGCTGCGCTCAATCCCGCTGACAATGCCTTTTTGTCCTCCTTGCAGTCATTATATAGTCTTGGTGGTGGGGTAAGTGTCTGCCAAAAAATTTTTCATGGACATTTTTAAGATCTCAGGTTATGTATTGAATTTGAAGAGATTTTTTTTCTAAACCTTTATTTGAGAAAATTTTAAGGATAATGGCTTAAACAGAAGTAGTGAAAGACTGTATAAAGATACAAAAATGACAGTGGATAGAGGCAAAGAAAGGGGTAGAGGGAGAATGTGTGAGAGAGGTAGAGAGAGGCAGACGGTCAGTGAGAGGCAGGCGGGTGAGACGGACATGCAAGACTATGTGAGATGGACATGCTAGGCTGGGCGAGATGGACATGCAAGACTGGGTGAGACGGACAATCAGGCAGTCCTGATAGAAATAGACAGACGGGCAATGTTGGCAATAGAAGCAGATGGGTAGAGAAAGAGATTTGTAGACAGTCAGGATCTCAAGAGAGGCAGCTATGGGTGGGACATGTGTCAGTGAAAGTGAGTCAGAGGTGTAGTTGAGAGGGACAGAATGGAGGTGGAGTCAAAATGGGTGTCAAGATGGAGCGGAAAGGTGTGATGCAGATAGACAGAGTGTTAAAAAAAGAAATGAGGTAAATCGATTAGTATTAATTATCAATGACCTACTGTTGCCACTCAGTATTGCTGCCATTGCTGTGGTAAGCCAGTCTGCGGGAAACAGTTTTTTAAAATTTGCTTCATATTGTTTTGTGGATTAAGATGGAAAGGAAATGCCCTAAGGGAGTGCATGAATAACGAAGTACTTTCTTGTGTGTTTCAGTTGGGATTTATTTTTATTTTCAAAAACTGGTGAAACGAGCTGTCTTTTTAATGTCAGTGTGCAATGACAGCTTCGTTTGTTGGGATAAGAAAGATAGTATTCTTATGTAATTCCTTTGCCAAATTTATTTTACACCTCAAAACTTTATAAGTAAAGAAATATATATGGTGAATGGCCTAACACTTGCCTTCAGCTTTGTGGTTTTCTGCATAAGAAATAATTGTTGTAGATAAACAGCTTGGTAGCAAGCATTTTCCGTGGCAATGCTGCTGTGGGAGCTGGAACTGATTCTACACTGGGTTTGGGCTTCCAACCTGTGTATGCTCACACATCTGCATCATCTGGTCAACCTGGTGGTGATCGCACAGCAGCAAGTGCTGATTCATCAGCGTTCCCTGCTGTGCGGGGTGGACTTAGTCGGGCAGAAGGGCCTCTCATGGTAGATAGAGGACTCTTGTACAGGTTTGTTTACTTTGTTTTCAATTGTAATGAATTTAAATGTTCAAGAATAGTTAGTTTACGTGCTTCAATAAATTTCAGCATTCATCAAGGTATATCAAGCACCTCAATGGGGGCATCTGTGTTTGGAGCAGGCCTTGATTTGCCTCCTGAAACAGATCCTCTTGAATTGACAGCTGCTGATATGAGTTTGGGCACGCTCTACCTCCATGAATTACATCATCGACAGGTAATGTTTCTGTAAAACATGAGCAGGGGGGGGGGGGACAGACATAGTTTGTTTAGAAGTAGTAACAGTAATAAATAGTTACTTTGTTATGCAAATAATTGTTTTTATTAGAGTACATTTTGTACTGGGGATATGAAGATTATTCATCACTGCATTGGTTTCTGCTGGATGATGATTGGTCAGCATAATAGGTATCACTTCCATATCACTTTTGTTTCATGACCCAATTTCACTCTTTTTCTTGAATTCAGACAGCAGTTTTATTGCTGTCACCATTAAGAGAGCTCGCAATAATGTATGTGAGACATTGGATAAATATTACCTTCAGTACATTGAATGCATGTTTAAAAACAAATTATTAAATGATGTGCTTATAACCATTTCATTATCTCAGTAGTGTATGCAGTGAGTGATGCTTACCTTGAAGAAATTATATATTTTTTAAACAATCAGAATATTGTATATTTTTGAACATATTTGCTATCTGGTTTCTAATTTTGAAGGTAGTTCTACCGTAATTATTTGTCAAATTAATATGATTTGTATTTTCAAAGATTGAAAAACAGATTTTAATGTTGGAATTTGTTTTTCATATTAAAACTTTTAAATTGTTATATTTTTCTTTTGGGACACCTTCACTGAATATGCATTGATTATTTGGTCTTTGTATGAGTCATTCCATGTCAAATTACACATTCTCAAAACAAATATTTTTTAGCTCACCTTTTTTTTTTATAAGGTTGAAAGTTGAAAGTAGGTGAAACTTTGTTTCTTCTAATCCCACCCCTTTCAGAAATATTTACAATTATTTTACACTATTATATTTATGTATAATTATATTAAATATTTAAAATAATAATAATATTAATAATAATTAATATTTAATTTTGCAAGTATTCACATTAGGCTGACACTTAAATTAATTTAAAAAAATACTCATGTGTTTCTACACAAATGTATATATCAAATTTCAAAGTGGGGCACAAGTAAATAACTTTAAAAAAACAACAACGGGTACCTAGGCAGCCCGCTGCCCTCAGTACTGTTTGAACTAAGGAGTGCCAGTGACACAACTCATGGTGGCGTCCAAACATGAAGCAACTAGGTGTCATGTTAAAAATTACAGAAATACACATGCAGTCTCAAATGGAATTCTTCTGATGAAATGGGACTATTAGGTTTCTTTAGTATAAACTACTGACCCTGCTAGGATCTGCCTGAAACAGAGCAGTCTTCTTTCTCAGATATACTGAGTCAGTTGTGTAAACAGAGGAATCCAAGAAACGTGTGTGGTATTCTGTGAAGTTAGTAACCACAGATAACCTTACAATAATATCAGTACTATTATTTGCATTTTCTTAATAAGAAAATCAATAAATGAAGAAGTGTACTTTTAGTTTGGTACAATCAGTATCCTTGAGTTGTTGAAAATTGACTGTTTGACGTCAAGAAACAGTTAGTATATGTATCAGAAGTCTGGTTTTCAAAACTCCTTCTTGTGATGAGTCAAGAGAAGCTTTCGCAAGAAATTGAGGATTGACCATACATGTTATTGCTGCAAATATGTTGTCTGGTAGGGCATGCTCACCCTAATGTATTAACTGATAATAAAGAAACTGATCAAGTTAATTTGTCATCTTCTGCTGCATTCCCCTTTTGTTGGCAGACTTCAGCTGTCTTCACGACACATAAATAACATTTTGTGTCAGAAGTTTTCATTGTCCAGTGTAACGTTTTTAGAAAATTATTCTATTATACTTGAGAATGTAATTCAAGACTGCTGTGAATTAATTCTGCATTCTTTTGAAGCTATTCTGCATCTTTTTGGGCTAAAGGTCTGAGAAATCAAAGAATTTAAACATTTAAATAAAATAAAAAAAGAATTCACCCTTTTCAGTGTAAACTCATAACATGTCTCAAGTAAGATTATGACAGTGTTATCAGGCATATTTTTCGGGATCAGTGCCTAGTATTACAAAACAATGTGAGCTAATGCTTTCACAAAGATGACTTCAATTTGAGTACTGAATGGCGTTTCTTTGCTTTGCCTAATCTTACAAAAAGGAACCTTGCGAAGGAATAGGGAACAACTATAATATTCTCAATAAAAGCTTTCCCTCAATCCTGGCAGGAACCTATGAATTTATCCAGGAAGATACTTAAGTGAGCTGATGATAATGAGGAGAACATATTTTTAACAATATTGAACAATACTTAGTAATACTTCTATTGTGACAGAGATATAATAAAAAAAGTGAAAGGTACAAAGAAAATGAGTAGTTTCATTTCATTAAAAATGAAATAAATTAATGGTATTCCCTCTGAAGTGAAATAAAAGAAATATCAATGTAAGTATAATGATGATAATCATCTACTGCTGATTGGTACTTATTTGAAAGCTGACTTGAAGATGCTGCAGCAATACAGCAAGTAGACATTTCTATTATATTTAATTTCTCAGAATCATTTCAGTGCCCCATTTTGAAGCTCAACAGACTTATGTAGAACGATTCAGAGATTACAATGATATTTTTTTTCAAATTTTTAAACTATACAGTTTCATGAGAAATTCAAAAAATAAAAATAAAACAGGTCAAAAAATGCATTTTAAAAAAATTAATGAATTCATTACATATATCAAATGAAAGAGCATCTTTGTTCTTTAATATCGCAAAATATTAAATTTCTGTCACAATTACAGCATGAGTTAAAAATGATTAACCAAGCAGTGCAGCATTTTTTTGAAAATTAATATTGTCTCAAAAAATAATATTTGGAAAAAATGAAAAACATGTGTTTCAAATTTTTGCTATTATGCTTAACAGGGAAAATAGTTTCAAAATCTGGGACATCAAGGTCAAAATTTCCTTACATTTGTTCAATTTCAAATGGAATGTCTTCATATTTGCAATGAATATAGACAAAATTGAATATATTCAATTTTGTCTCAACAATACACCAATGGCATTGTATGAACATTACTTTACCAAAATATGAAAATCTTTTGATTTACAATCATTGCAAGCAAGGAGAATTTTTGCAGATGTGCTATTCCTCCATTATATTATTTCTGACTATTGAATGTATATGATTTCTAAAATTTCACTTGATCTTTCCTCCTGAATCACTAGACACTACATACCTTGTCTTATTTGTAGTTCAAAACCAAGCTATATTTGTTACACCACATTTGCTAGATTATGTAAACTCACAGTATTAAGTGTTTATGAAGGAATGCAAAGCTGACCACTCATTTCGATCTAGGAAAAGGTCTAGGAATGTTTCCAAAAATATTGTGGTTATCACTTGAATATTTACTGGGCTAATGACCTCTGATTCGTATTAACTGATTTTTTCTTTTTCGTTAGGTACGTCGAAGAAATTATCAAGAGATTAATGTTAGTCATGGTGTTTGGCAAAGGCCTCATCAAGACATGCCAGGCATCAGAGAACATCGAGAAGAAACAGTGGAAACTTCTCGTTTTGCTGAACGAACTCCTCTACTGGACGCATCCATGCGCCCTCACAAACCATCCTAGCAGCACTGTTCTCAGATACATTGTACATTTTGAGGTTTGCTAAGTGTGACTCGTATAGTGTAGTGATATATTTGATTTTGTATGTGTTGTTTTTACTTACGAAGATTTTTAGTGTGACATCGTCAAACGATACTGTGAAATGTGACGCTGATAATTGTGATCAAGTATTTTCAAAGGTTATGACTTTAGAGCTTGCTACTTCTACATCTGACCAACTCATATTGCACCAATTTAACATTTTAAGCATTCTTCATGAATTAGTAATTTAATAAAAACTGCCGTTAAATAGCCGTTTTTTGTAATCCAATGTTGAGTAACTCATTGGTATTGTTTTGCAAATTGTGATAATGAAGAAATATCTATATGTTATTACTGTTTTCTTATTTTGAGTTTATTAAATTATTTCAAACCTTCATTCCCAACATTGCCGTATATGAAGTGGAATTTAACCGTAATGAATTTAAATAAATTCAAGTCATAGTGGGTGTTGGTAAATGTATGGACTCAACTACATTGCTGGAAGAATTCGTAAGAGTTCAATTGAAATTAACTGGAGATGAAATTTGAAGCAGAACAAATGTTTCATTCTTACTTTCATTCAATTCTCTCTCTTTTTCTCTCTCCCCCTCCCCCCCTCTCTCCTCTTTTTCTCTCGTTCTCTCCTCTTTCTCTCTCATTCTCTCCTCTTTTTCTCTCGTTCTCTCCTTTTTTTCTCTCGTTCTCTCCTTTTTTCTCTCGTTCTCTCTTTTTCTCGTGTTCTCTCTTTTTTTCTCGTTCTTTCCCTTTTCTCTCACTTTCGTTCTTTCTCTTTCTGTCTCTTGTTCTTTCTCTTTGTCTTTCTTTCTCTTTCTTTTCCTGTGGTAATGTAGTGCTCGTGTGTCTGTGGGGACAATGTTAAGGAAAGAGAGATTGGGCACATTCTATGACTGTTTGTTAAGGTACTGCTGTGCAAAGTATCTACTAGAGAAACCACACAAACTTCCAAAGAGAAGCCAACCAATAGAATTCTCATCCAGACAATGTCTGCATTGGACGTAACTATTTAGCTAGTGACACTAGTGTTAGTAATTGTTATAAATTACATATTTAGAGTCCTTTTTGGGAAAAATATTTTTAAATTGCTTTTATTTTGCATATGCACAAAACTGTAAAAACTACTAAAATTTGCACAATTCAATGAAAGTTGAACCTGCATCATTCTTATAAGAGTTATTAGCTCTAAACTGAAAATAATGTGAAAAAAAAATTGGACCAATTTTGTGAAAATGTTTAAGTTGTTGAGGCTTCAAGGAAAGTCCTCCCCCATGAAAATGTCAATTTCAAATTCAGCAAGCCTTGTTTTGCAGCATAAAATATTTGGAACTTTCAGTATCGAATAATATAATTTAATTTATAAGAGGAAACTGGCAGTTGCCGATACAATGCTGGTACGCATAAGATATGAAAAAAATTGACAGAGCATGTATTGCATTCATATCTTCATCAGACTAGAAATCGCAAATCAGACATAGAATTCAGAAAATCAGGACAATATGATACTCTTCAATTTGTTAATGGCCACATTTCTTTAGGATGTATACAACTCGACTTAGGTTTCATTAAACATTCTACTCATTCTCAACAGGGGCGTGAAAAAACGGCGAATTTTCGGCAAAAAACACATATTACAGGGTCCTGGAAACGAAAAAGTAGATATATCCAATTGCTATATTTAGAAAGAAAATCTTGAAACGCGTGGTGCAGCCAGAATCCCTGTTTTGTGGGTCCTTGATACTGAGAAACCGATTGATGGCAAAATGTGTGTCCGTCTGTGAAAACCCCCGCTAGCGGCTAAATCGTTCAGCCGATTTTCTCCAAAATTGTTATTCCCCCATTGTTCTCTCTAATGTCGCAGCCCGTGCATATTGAAATGAATGTTTAAATTCTGAAGGGTACTTTACATGAAACCCCTGGGACATTTTCAAAATTTTCAAAAAAATTGCTCCAAATTTTTGTATTAAATTTTGTTAAATAGTGCAAAGGACGTTTAAGAGAATGGTGCACGTCTCAGTTTTGTTGACATTCCTTGTTATGCAAATTGGGGGAAAAATTTAAAACCTCAAAATTGGAGATGGAGATTTTTGTCTCAGACAAAATTGGTTGTTCAAAATTAGCTCACCAAAAAAGTTCATGAGCAACTTTTGAAAACTGGAGTAGTTTTTATTTTTTCAAAGAATATTCCCAAAAACTGCTCCAATTTTTTTCTTTACATTTTCTTCACTTGCGTAATAGGCGATAAAAATATGGTGCTAGTCTCATTTTCAGGCTCTTTTTTTTTAATTTAAAAAATAAAACATTTTACAACTACAAAATTGAAGATACAGATTTTTGACTCAGACAAATGTCGCATTGTCCTGCTGGTCCGTCGGGTTGCACTATAGACATGAATGGGTGCAGGTGATCAGACAGGATGCTTACGTTCGTGTCACCTGTAGTCTTATGTAGACCTATCAGGGGTCCCATATCATCACAGAGCCTCTAGCAGCTTGAACAGTTCGCTGTTGACTTGTAGGGCCTATTGATTCATGAGGTCGCCATTCTCGTACACGTCCACCTGCTCGAAACAAGTGAAAGTTGTAGAAGTGTCGTTTGGTTATCAAGGGTACAACAGTGGGCCTTCGGCTCCGAAACCCCAGATCGATAATGACGCGCTGAATCGTTCGCAAGCTGACACTAATTGATGGCCTAGCATTGAAACATGCAGCAATTTGCGGAAGGGTAGCACTTCTGGCACGTGTAATGATTCTCCTCAGTCGTCGGTCCCGTTCTTGTACGATATTTTCGCGGCCGCAGCAATGCCGGATGTTTGATGTTCTACACAATTCTCTATATTCACCGTACATTCGTGAAATGGTAGTACGGGAAAATCCAAATTTCATCGCGAGATGCTATGCCCCATCTCTCTCGCGTCGACTATAACACTAGCTTAAATCGTGTTAACCTGCCATTGTAGCATCGATACAATACCGGCGTAACTGTGCCAAACTCGGAGCGTCGTGTTCTGATTGGTTCCAGATCTCTTCATTTCAATACGCATGGCCGTTTTGGGGCTCTTTAGTGAACAATAATGTATACAAAGTGCCGCTAATGTTAATATTAACGACGTGAGAGAAGTCAAAAAAATATCATTTTGTAATTTTTGGAAAAAACACACACACAATGGAGGAATATGGCGTTTATGTTATTTATAGATTGCATTTAGTACTATGCCTACCAAAAGTTTAAAGAAAAAAATTAGGGCGTTTTTGTTACTTTTTAACATTGCATATATTGCACGTAACATTGCGCGAAAACTACAGACAATTTTAAAAAAAAATGTGTACAGACTTTATTGAAAGAACTATTTATGAACAACAAATTTCATTGAAAATAAACATATCTTTCTTCAATTTTGAATTTGTAAAACGTCGAATAAATTCGAACTTTTGAAATTTTCGACAATTTTAAGTTAACCTTAAAAATCGGATCTATGCCATGTTTATAATTGTGACACTACTCTATGGTTACAAGAAATGTAAAGAAAAAATTGATGCAGATTTTAGAACATTTTGAAAATGTTCCAGGTTCTTCATGTAAAGTACCCCCAAATTTTAAAGAATATTTTTCAAAATCTCAACGCTTCGACTCGAGCCAGATCGTCAGGGGTTTCTTCAATCTGGAAAATAAAAATCCTACGTATGGTTTAGCCGCTAGAGGTGTCCACAGACGGACGTTTCGGAGTCAATTTATTTTCGGTATCAAGGACCTCATGTTACAGGATTTTTTCTTTAATTTAGCAACTGAATTTATCAATTTTTTCGTTAACAGAACTCAGCAATGAATTTTTTCTGCGAAAATCCGCCGTTTTTTCGCGCACCATTACATCACTTTCTCTGTACCTCTTATATTACTCCGTATATACGTACGTATATGAGAAAGTAAAAAGATAGTCTGTATTCCAATTGAACCTTCAAATTTATTTATATCTAATTGTTTTATTTCGTCGAATATGTTTGATTGGTTTCTACACTGGCGTTTGTAAAAATTGCTACACCCAGAAGGAATGGTCGAAATTACTTAAAAATCTGTGGATGTATCAATGTATCCGTAAGAAATTTTAATTAGATTTGCTTAGATATGGCATGCACATTGGCCTAGCAGCTTCCTCCTTTGTGTTAGGTCAAGTCAGTGTCACGATGTAGACACGTCAAAAGACATTAAAACGCGCAAGCAAGTGCCGGCACACCTTGTCGCCAAAGGGCGCAATATCACCTGAGTGAGTTCGAACGAGGCAGAATGATCGGTCTCCGGGAAGCGGGTTTTGTCGTACCCTGACATTGCGGCTCGAACGGAGCGCTCTGCTACGCCATGCGTGTGTAGAACCATTGGTTAGAGAACGACACAACGACGAGCACATACTGGACCACACAATGCGACCACTGCACGAGATGACCGCATCTTGTTCGCATGGCCTAACCGACAGAACGGATTCGTCCACAGTTGGCTCGACTGCATCGGGTATGGTCATGTCTGCGTCGAAGTTTCGACGTCGTCTGCTGAGGGCTGGACTGGTGGCAAGCAAACCACTGCGTCGGATTTCGTTGACCAGAAGCCGCCAACCCCTCAGATAGCAATGGGCACGTGAACGTGTTCACTGGTGTGCTGACTGGGAAAAAGTAGTGTTATCGGACGAGTCCCGCTTCAATTTGTGCTATAGCGATGGTCGCGTACATGTTCGATGCTACCGTGCTGATCGCAACCTGCCAGCCTGCTTTGTTCCGCGCCATAGCGGACAAACGCCAAGTGAGATGGTTTGCGGCAATAATTATTGTCAATAATATGCGTTCTAGCCTCATACGTTTTGAGGGCAATCTGAACAGCAACCGCTACGTCAGGGAGATTTAAGAGCTCGAGGTACTGCTCGTACTGCAAGCTCCCACACGCCATATTTCAGCAGGACAATGCTTGACCGCGTGCAAGCTTTCTGCGAAGAACGACGGGTACCTCTTCTTCCCTGGCCTGAATGCTTGCCTGACATCCAGCCCATCCAACCTGTTTGTGATATGATCGGTCGGCAACCTGTCTGTTCTGGTCCTCCTGCAGCCACTGTCGATGCTTTGTAGTCACGCTTTGAAACCGAATGGCACTGTGTTCCCCAGAAACATGTCCAGGCTCTCTTTGAATATGCTACGTCTAGAGATTCTGATGACAGCGCGTGGCATCTTTACATCTCACTACAATACTCAAGGTCAGTTCTGTAGTTCTAATCATTTGTATATTGTGATATTCCGAATCTGAGGAATAAAAATTAATTGTAATAGAACATCTCCTATTTGTTGTTGCAATTTTCACATCACCAGTGAATGTATTGTTCCCAAATTTACTGTGGAGTTAAGATAATTATTTTGCGGTGGTAACATAAGGGACTCTACATACCGATTCAAAATATTTTTGGCGTCATTCTACAACTAAAATATTAAAGCTAGTGATTTTTTTCTCTTAATGAAATTTGGTCCTTAAATATAGGTTTTGAAATATGGGCATGTATATTTTTTCGAAAATTTGAGTAATTTTCGCGTAATTTTGCCTGAAATACAGGTGAGCAAGTACCTGGTGTTTTAGTACCGCTAGTTTTTAATGCTTAAAAGGCTGGAATTGTCAACTCTTCCCAAAACTTCTTTCTGGATACCCCTGGCTTTACGTGGTTATTTACATCGCAGATAGATGTAACATACTACACTTGATGGTTATGGCAAATTACAAGTAGTGTAGCGATACATTCTTATCAACGGAAGCTATCATTTTAAGCTAAGTGTAATGATACTACTATTTCTTCTTCTTTTCTTCTTCTTCTTCGTCTTCATCATCTTCTTCTTTTTCTTCTTCGGCTCTACGACCCTTAAATGAACATCTTGGCCTGCTCATCTATCCTTTTAGTGTAATGATACAGGTTCCATAAATAATTGAGGATTAATTACAATGACCCCATAACTTTTTAGGAGTCTTAAAAAGAACAATAAATTTCATATCCTTGAAGGGTTAAATTTACAGTTTTGTCTAGTCTTCAGGGATTACAATAATATAAATACAAGCTAGTGAATGTTGAGTGTTTGTCTGTGGCGTGATGATGACTCCGGACGTTTAGTTTTTATTACAAAAACGTCGTTTAGGATGCAGTTTGCGAGCCATTTTCAAGTGCATATTAAATAATTATTGTTCTAATTTGACTATGTTGGGTTTTATACGTACTGTTCTCTACCTCTTAAATTCACTTTAAAATTAACAGCTGCGGGGCAAAAAACAAATGAACCGTTATAATAGCTTGAATAATTTTTTTAACAGCATGTAGAATTAGTCAAGGGCTTTATTTTCTTTCCTTATAGCCAGAATCGTATTTCCTTATAAATGTCATCAGAAAATGCTTATTAAATACTTTTGCAAATACCTCTAGACGTACATTGTTACGTTTTTTGAGTTTCACATGTTTTGTAGTTCTTCACAACGGTCCATTTGCATGCCGCTAGGTCATACTCGTCGATATGGACATTTTTACCATGAATATTTACGTGGTGGCAGTTGTGTCAGGTAACAAAATGAACTTTTAAAAAAGCAATTTATTTGCATGCTTATTGTTAACAATAGGAATTTCTATTCCAAAGCTAATAGGTTTAAATATCTGAAACAAATGGATAGTAGTTCGTGTTACAGCTCTAGTCGAACGATATCGTAATTTCCAGCTCACAATTAGACGAATTTTCATTATTTTACATGATCATACATTCAGTCATTGTTGCCATGGGACACGATAGTGATTATAAAACACGTAGTCGATTCAAGGGAAACTTTTAGAAAACTTAAGAATGGGTAAAAGTCAGTTATTCTTAGTGGTGTTTCGTTATTCAGTTGAGTTAATGTTAAGTTTGGAGAATCCAATAAAGACAGAATAATCGCCTATATCATCTGATTAAAAATACAATTTCACACCATTCGTAAACATTTTTTTCCAGTACATAATCGACGACATTGAACATTGTTAACGCCACGTTCAGAAAGGCACTGTTTTGCATCGAAAATGAGGAAATTGAAATAATTGTTAGGTGTGTGCTGCTATTACATGACAATTTTCAGACATTGGCTAAAAAAATTGTAGCTACTTCTCGGCATTAACTATTTTAATCTTTCTTAAACAATTTATCTTTATTTTTTTTCAATTTTCATTATTTCAATCTTTATTTTTATGATAAAAATAGTTCATCTGTTAGACAAAAGTAATTTTATAGACATACTTATTATACGGTATGTAAAATTGAAACGTAACGAGAAATGTTTTCGTTTAATACGGTAACTGTACCGATCACAAACTTTTCTGTTTATACAGATATATGGTATTTAAACATCATCGGTTTTATGTAGGCGAATTTTGACGGTATTTTCTCTTAGAAAGGGTTTTCTTCTTGAAGTCAAAAGTCAGGACAATTTAAACATGAGATATCACTAAAAAAAGACATACGGTTTACTCAGTGAGAAACTACAAGTTAAAATTCAAAACACATGCCACTAAAATATTTATATTAATCGTGTATAATGATGATGTTTTGTGAAAAGTAGGTTTTGTTAATTCTGAGGTAATTAACTTACTAAAAGATACTGCGTTCATCTCGGTTTTTTCTCTATAGAAAAACTGAGTCTTTAGTCAGGGCAGTTCAGGCAAATTTTCTGACAATGGAAGGGCCTCAGTATAACTATCGCAATCAAGCGTCATTGGATGGTGAATAATTTTGTTTCCAGGTACGAATTCACGCCATTCAGGGACGTCGCATTGCAAAACAAATTTAAAGAGCTGTACGTTTCATTTGACCCATACTGAGAAAATATCAAAATCTGTTATTTCATATACACGCTTGAGACGGCTCGATAGTAAAATGCAGTTTAGAATTGTCACGATACAAGCAGAAAAGTAGGAACAATAGGGTGTCCCGCCAAAGTATGTAGGGACGCGAGACATTTACAACGAAGACAAACAATTCCTACCAAATAGGGACAGGTGGCAACCGTTCTGCAAGTGACATGCCAAAGAATTCTCATCTCATGGCAAACCATCTGTAATACTATAGTATTGTAGATTGGTCGTGATCATGGCCACGGTTCAATAGCGAAGGACAAAAAGGAAATTTAAAAATGGGAAACAGATGCATTTGTATAAAGTGCATATCAGTTACCTTTTTTAATATGAAATAGACTAGGTGAAATTAAATATGATGGCATTAGGGTCCTGAACACATGTTCAAATAGGAAATATTTTGTATCCCTACCTGTCTGTCCGATATGGGAAATTCTAACATGTAAAGTTGGGAAGGAATTTAGGTTAAGCCATGGAAATTTTTATTACTTTATTGACATTAACAAGGAGCCTGCGTTGTATTATGAAAAGGCCAAGTTCCGTTGCAGCTAATATTGACTTCAACAATATGTTCCGACAATAAATTTATGAACTTCGGCACCAACAGAAATGTTGGTGGCGGCCGTCTTAGAGAAGGCTTGGTGAAAGCATTGCTTATTTACATGTAACGAAAATAAATACAGGTTCGGAGGGTTTTCATCTCCCGTCAGGTCTGGAGCATATTCATAAAACTCCTTTTCCGCGTATGTATAATGAAAGATAGACAAAAGATTTTGTGCACACCATGTTATCGTGTAACAGTCTGAAAGTTATAAGAGTGAATATCATCGATATGTTCTACCGAAAGAGTCTTTAATAAAAAACGAACTTAGAAAAAAATTTAACTTGAAAACATTAGGGGGGCGTGTCTTCCGCGTCACCCCCCACTCAAACAGCCGGCAATGCCACAAAGAAAATTACGCCACCCCTTCTTTATGTAGGACGGGCCCATAAAAAAAAAGTTTGAAAAATAAGTATTAGCTTAATTTTTTAATGAAAATTTAATGAAGTAATGACTATAGAATTATTAGAGGTCTGAAATTAATTGCAAATTTTATTCTGTAACTGGATAGTTTTTTCACAGCAACTTTTAAAATATTGATATACATTTTTAGAATCCTGATCTTAAGGTATGGTTGTAGTGATGCCCTCACAAGTTGTTCTGTGATGGTTTTTTAACCCTCTTAAACATTCCTCTTTACTATCCAAAAGCTCAAATTCATGAAATCAAATGATATTGTCGCATCGCGTTTCGCGTGTCGCGTCACATCTCTGTAGCAGTATTGGTTGCCAAAAAGAGGGCTGCAAATATATAGTTTCTTCACCTAAAATACAATTTGTTGATCAGTAAATTTTACCAAAAAAATCTGTAGCTTTTATATTTTCCCTGCCAGATCTTTTCTATTTTTTTTATCGATTAAAAAGTAATATATTGTTGCTTTACAATTGCTCAGCCAAACAATAATCATTGTACCATTGAAATTATTTATCAATTTCTGTACCTAAGTCGAAGAGCTAAATAGCTTTCTTATAGCCTGTTATGACATTTACATGCTTCAATTGGAAAAATTAAATTTACAACAATAATTTAAAAATTATTTTTATTGGGATCGTAACAAATTGTGACAACTTGCACACTAGTAAGTGCATGGACTGAACTATTTTATAAGCAGTATAATTTCTTTTGAATATATTTTTTATGTAATTGATTCTATATTTCCTTTTTTTTCTTTCTTATATTTCACCTTTTTATTTATGTATTTTAATGATTGTAATTGGAAACTAGTAACTGATTATATTGTTCAAATTTTATTGGTTCCTGAATCATTAATCTGCTTAAATTTATGCATTCTACTTTTGCAGTATTTGTGTAAAAGGAGGTAAAATACAACATCAGACATTTATGATATTGTATTAATGTCAGACTGTAAGAAGTGGAGCTTCAATTGCAGTTATTGTAAGAAGAAAGCGTAGTCAGAAGAAAATGTGGAAAATAAATAAATTTATTTCTGTTTATGAACGAATTTAAGGAAATTTGATTCCTCTGCAAATTACTTTCCCATCATGAGTACTTATCAGTCTAAAATGGCTGACAATCATGGGACATCTGCTGAGACACAATCTAACAATGAAGAGACTGGATGTTGGGGATCCAACATTGTAGATATACAGAACAGAATAAATTTTTGTGCTCGACACTATGAAGGTGAGGCAGGAATCACTCTTAAAAAAGGATTGAATGAATATTTGGGCCCTAGCAATGCTGGTAATGTTAGTAGCATTCATGAACTGTATAATTTAAACACTTCCAATAACAATTTAGTTCCTACATATGTACCACATGCTTCAAATTCGACAATTAAAGTATTATCCGATATTTCTAATAATTATATTAAACGAAATAATGTGTACAAACCCTCTTATAATTGTAGTGGAAAGTTTTGGAATCAGTGTCCGATAAAATTACAAGAAAAACAAAATTCAGTTGTAGTGAATATTTCTAATGCCTCTTCAGAAACAAATCCAAGAGAATCAAGTTGGACAAGAACTGCTTATGAGTGTGGAAGTATTTCACGTTCTAGTGTACTGTATCAAAATAGCTGTAAAGCCAGTGAAAAACCGATAAATGTGCATATTTTGAAGAGGAATTGGAATATTTCAGATTCTATGGGAAACAATTTTAACTCTAGCAAGGATAGGAATTGTTTTGTAGGAAATATTAATGATACAAGAAATAGTATAAATGGACAAAAGAATATTTTACACCGTAATAATAAATATTTATCACATGTAGTTTCTACATCTGGCTCACAATCTTTTAAATCTTATCCACAACAACATTCTGGTCAAATGAATTACAACCGGATATTGGGGGGAAATTGTTCTGCTACTACAGTTCAGAAGCAAAATGTGTTGCAAGTCACAGCTCATCAGGAAAAAACAAATCATGAACACTCGGAAAATGCCAAAGTAATTTTTAATAATTCACTTTTGGTTAATACTGGATCTGCTTCAGCTAGTACTTTGCCTCCCAATGTGGAGTGTTATCCACGTGATACAGAAGATTTACTTCTTGCAGATAAAACTATTAATGAATCAAAAGAAAATGATGAGAATTATGCTACAACTAGTGAAATGGTAAGCAGTTGTTTATTTTGTAAATTTATTTTTGATGTATTCATAAATTCCTTATTTGTTATTCTTGAGAAACAAAAAGGAGTAAATATGCATTTGTAGGCTTTCGCGGCCGGAGTCAATACATTTTTGTCTCTCTGGGATTAGCTGTATCTCGATCAATTGGGCTGACATTTTGGTCATCTTGCTGTGGCCTTCTGGTTGGTTGGACACAGTGTATAACAAAGAGGGGAATAATTCATTTTATTTATCTGTAATGGCATTCACCTTTTTGAGTAATCCCAAATATTTTGAAGGAGAAAAGAGGGCTGGAATTAATACTACTCATTTTGTTTTCTTTCTCTGAAAAAATATTACATTTTCAGAATGAAGTGTTTCCTTTTAAGTGTTGTCCAGTAAATGGAGCGGAATGTTCTGATGCACATTTCAACATCTTGGTAGACATTACTCATGAGAGAGATAAAATCATGGAAATACAAATTATTTGGAACTTTCTAGTACATATCTAATTATTTTAACAATACCCTCTTAGACCTAAAAAAAACCGTAAAGACAAATTTTTGGAAATTTCAAATTCATCTTTCATCTGTTTTCTTGAATATGAAGAACTTTGATAGGGAAAGGAGAGATACATTTTGCATAATGTGAAGCACCTTAGAATATACCACACTAAGCTTCTAATCATGCATTGAAGTTCTTTATCTCTTGTACACAAATTCATAATTTCACACTTTCTCTTCACTAACATATTGAAAGAAATCCCTATATTATAAAAAGTATCGAGACTGTTTTTTAATTGAATCTTAATATGTTTATCGTTGCCACCTGTGCTCCTCTTTATTTTTTCATTGAGAGCTTTCCGTATTTTGTATAAAAGTAGATACATGAAACTTTGTACTGTAGTACTAGTTTACTTTCCACATTAGTTACCATTGTAAAACAGATTGTTTTTGTTATAGGCCCAAAGCTTCAATGTGCCTGTTTTAGGAGACAATAGCAAGGCTGTTTTAAGGACCCTTTCAATGTTTTCTGTTGTTCAAAAAAAACTAAAATGGTCATGTTCCTGTTGTGGAGAATCTCTTGCTACAAAACTTTCTTTAACTACACACATTAAGAGCCATTTACTACCTTGGTGTAGGGAATGTTTGAAGGTCACAAATTCAATTGAACAACTTCAGAGTCACATGGAGAAAAAGCACCCATCAGTTATGAAAATTGATGATCTAGAGACACAGTTTGTGACCTCAAAATATGGGAGACGAAGAAAAGTTTATTCACCTGCAACATTACTTCCAAAACGAAGATTTGATACAAAGAAATGAATTTGTTTAGAAAAAATACAAATTGATGTTCGTATTAAAAAATACTATTTTGGTTACAAAGTGAACTATGTGATGTTTGAAATTAAATCGTTCAATGTAAAGAGTGTTATGTTTGTTTTAATTGTATGAATATTCCCTTCATTGTGTTTCTTTAGTCATTTTTATTAAATGTTCACTGTTGTTCAAAAATCTAAAGGTATTTCAGGTGTTCTGATTACAAATATACAGAATTTACTAGGGCATTTTAATATTAGTAAAACATGACTATCAAATGGAAATCAATTTTTCATTTTCTGTTTGAAGTATTGTGATATTTCACAGTTCAGTATTATATTTTTAGGACAGGTTGGGACTATATGATTTATAGATGCTTTCGATACTTTTTAGGTTTTAGTATATCAAGATAATTTTTCCAGCTGCACTTAATTTTGGAGGGAGCAGGTAAGTGTATGGAAATATAATAGTGTCTAGAGAAAATAGGTTGATATTCCCACTAACATCCTTCAAATTTAGGAAAAAGCAATATATGTATTTTTTCTTAAAAACATTGTTCCCTCAGTGAAAGTACTAGACAAGTCTTTCTGTGATAATGGCGAAAACAATAATTTACAATCCTTACTAAAAATTACGAACTTTAATATTAATAAAGCTTTAAATAGGAATTAAATTTGAGGAACTGGACACATTTGAACATGCTAACTTTAGGTCACAAGGAGTTATAATGTGATCATTTCATTTTCAAAATACAGAAGATATAATATCCCAAATTAGAGATCACCTAGAAATAATCACTAGAATGAAAAATACCAAAGAAGAGCCTCAAATACAGAAAATCAGAACATGAACATAAGAAGACAATCAAACACAGAAGAAAACTTAGAAATGGAACAAATAGAAAGAAACATAGTTATAACTATATAGTTATAACTATCAGAAACTAAAAAGAAAGGAAATGGGACTCAAGAGCTAAAGAAACACAAGCTGCATCTGAGTGCACTGTGGCACGTTAAAACATGGGAGTAAAATTCGTCAAAAGAAAATAAGAAAGTGTTGCGTTGATTGGATTGATAGTTGTGACTAACACCGCCAGAGCGCCTTACAGATGTATGCAGTTCCTTAGTTCGTTTCTAGTTTAATAGTATGGTGAAAATATTATTAATAGTTATATAACAAGGATTTTAAGTAGAGCTTTATTCACCAGGGAGAACAGTTGTGCCCCGAGAGCGGCAGCGTGAGGGACATAATTCCCCCGAGTGAATGAAGCTCAGGTAAACCCCGAGCCGAACTCATATTTAAACAATATTTGTTTACAAGCACGTCAATGTCATGAAGGACGAAGCAGTACAGCACCTCCAACATTCTTAACGTGCGACGACAGAGGAGCGAGGTCACACGGCGTAAGCCGTTGCCGTGGCGGAGGAAGAAGAAGGAACGCGATCGGGCAATCGACGCTATGGACACCACGACCTTGTCCGATGCATTTCTGGTGAGTCAGACAGCTCCTGGGCCGACATCGAAAAATGTGTCAGTACAGCGCAACCTTTCCCATTCTCCCAGCAGGGACCGTCTTCCTTCTAACCCCAAGGACGATGGCACTTACCCTAGCAAGAAATCCCGGTTATTCCCATCAACGGATTATCCTACACTCATTCCCCTACAGAACAGATTCCGCCCGATTGCTCCAATAGACGACGATGCCATTCCTCACTGTTCCAAAGAAACTCCCAAAACCCAGGGCAAATCTAATGTTCCGCACCTCACTCAAATTCCCTACTCCAAAGACGAAACCAAAAATAGGACACTTTAAAATCGACCAGGCCTCCTTATTTTGCGCCAACGACTTGACTAAAGAAAACGACTTACAAAGAAATGACTGCTGCATGCACTAGGAAAGACCTGTTAATTCAACCTCTGCCAATCACAGCCCATAGTAAAATACGTGACCGGGTTGATCAAATACGAACTGACTCACGACTAAGGCCATTACTTTTCACCCTCATCTCGTATTATTTTTTAACCGCGCGACTGAGGAGTCTAGAGACAAAATCGTGATAAAAAAACTACCACCTGGATTCGAATTGGACCACATCAAAAAATCACTGACTAAACAACACATCACCTTCTTTCACGTTTCCGAGATGAAAAAACGCGACGACGACGGACAATTACGACTTCTCGGAATATTTACTATTAAAATTTCCCAATATGAAGTTGCCGCGACTAAAGTAAACTGGTAGTATACATCGACTACTACAGAATAAATAACGAAAACTACAAGACAAATGACGGCATGCCTCAGTGCCGAAACTGTTTGATACTTTACCACATAAAGACGTACTGCCGACAACCGACTGTGTGTGCCCACTGACAGAATGCCACCCTTAAGAATCCTGCCCAAAACTCGCCCTGAATCCAAAGCTTATCCCTAAGTGCAACAACTGCAAACTAAACCACCCCGCCTACGATCCCTCACGCTCGACTTCAAAGACAAACCTACACCCAACGCCAAAACTCCACTCGACCTGCAGGTATGCATTTGACTATTTTTATCATTACAAGGTCTTCAAAAATAATTTCATTAATGAAATGTTCATTATATTTTACATCTTGTTTCACGTAGAATCGTACATCAAGCTTCCCATACTCCCATTCATTCCCACCTTCCTACCCACACACAATCGTTCGCGTCCGCCACTAACCCTAAAACTCACTTCCTAGCAAACCCAACAACCAAACTCCTCCCTCGTCCAAGACCTTAAAGAACTATTTTCTCTTTTACAATCCTTTTACCTCAAGAAGATCCTATCTAATATAAAACCTCTTTTAGGCATCCTCCGAGGCCCAGAATGACATATCACGTAATATTCGCGAAAGTATGCATGTCAAGATGTAACCAGCTGTGATGAGGCCACGATCCATGGCAGAGGCCTTCTATCATGGTAGCCTTATCTCAACTCCATATTTCTGCTCCCTATCCTAAATACGACCTATTTAACTCTTCAGATCACCTTAGTGTCGTCAGTTCCACGTCTACATCACCTGACTTAACACCTAAACCGCCTCCTATACAGACTAAAATTCCTACACACACATTCTCTCCAAGAAAATCCAAAACGCACCCAAACCAGTGAAAACCCAGTTTCAAAAACCCATTATGAAATTTTTAAACTGTGTAATGACTCTTTGGAATATATTAATGTATTAAAATATATAATTAGAATACAGAATATTTTAAAAGTATAATATTAAATGATATATAGGAAAGAAAAATAGATTCTAAAAATACAAATAATCAAACAATTTTTATTTTTAATATACAGTACCATGTAAGTACAAGACAATGAATATATAAAATAAATATAAGTAGATTTAAGCCTGCCTTATTTACAAAATATCACAAAAACAATTATAATTCATGACTTCTCCAAAATTTAATAAAGTTTCTATTGAGTTGGCAGGTATGCATATTGACTTTTTATCATTACAAAGTCTTGAAAAATAATTTCTTTAATGAAATTTTGATTACATTTTATATTACATCCCGTTTCACGTAGAATTGTGAATCAAATTAAAAATAAAATTCAGCACGATTTCATTGCCAATAGTATTATTTCGTTATTTTCGTCGACAATATAGTATTTCCAATTCCGATGGAATACTGTTATTACATTTTATCGCTAATTTTTTAAGACATTTCGCTTCTATTAATGTATCGAATTCCACGAAACTGAACAAGACGAAAGCGATAATCCTGAGATTCAGGGGAACTAATCAATTTATTGTCATCCCGTGTTACCTTGCGAATTTGTTGTCGTTCTCTCTCTCTCTCTCTCTCTCTCTCTCTGAGACACATTCTCTCGAATTGCAAGTTATGACGTATTAGGACGTGTTTGTATAGCTCCAATGGCTATAAGCAATCGTTTTAATACAAAATGTGCAGCCACGCGCATAAATCCATCTTACATAACAGTAATCGAGTAACTTTCGTGTGGTCTTTCGACCGTGACTGTTAGCCCCTTTTTGGCACACCGTTTGGGACACGTGGTGTCACTCCTCGCACCTTGGTCTAATAGTGGATAACTGTCCATTTTTTATAACTTTCGAAAACGTAACTATCATTTTTATACTAAAAAAAAAAAAAAAAGCTTATGGAGATAGATTGAATCGCGGGGAAGGTGAAGTACGGGAATAAATTATACAGACGACCAGTTCTGGTCCACTGATTGAGCGAGGGAGGTATCATTCAATGCATCTCCGTTTGCTGGAGAGAAATATATCATGTTTTCAATTTCTTGTAATACAATTAAAATACCTCACATTAAAAAAATGAAAGTAGTTTTAAAACTGTTTCAAGCTTCGGAGTCGCCACAATCTGCTACAAATACATGTTGTTACGTCATGCCTTAGGTTCCTACAGATGTAGAACATTACTGTTAATAGAAGTTATTTGGAAATATACCATTCCTACTTTTTTGTATCAAGTTCTGAAACCATACGAATTTACTGGAGTCAATTAGGTGAATGATAGAAAACGAGGAGATGAATTATATGTTGAAGTTAAAATCAAAAGCTAATTTTCAGTTCATCGGTGCCGTCGTCAATGGTTGCCATTTGCGTTTCATTATAAATAGTGACGTGAAATACCGATCTAGCATTTTGTAGTGCTCAAGTAGCATCTCACGAAATACTGAAATAACGATCTATTCTTATTTTAAAGAATGTAGACGATGCTACGTTTGTCTCGAAATCGCCGTGCAATGGTCTTAAAATAATTAATACCAGACGTATTCGTCCGTTGTTTTATAAAACGCGGACGCTACGTTCCTGTCACGCCGCCTGGCGGGGGGCGTCCGTGACGCTGCTGTCCTCTGTGGAGAGGCTGCGGAACTGCAGCGGAATGCCTCCGTAGAACTTGAGGAAGAGGCCGAAGGGGCTGACCTTGAGGCGGGTCGGCGTCTGCGCGCAGGGCTGCACCTCGAAGCGCAGAAGCAGCTGCGCCAGCGTCAGCTTGATGGCCAGCAGCGCGAACCGCATGCCTGCGCTCAGAGACACCACGTTAGAGTTAGACCACGATTTATTTAGTCGTGCACTTCACGTAAATCAGCTGGTGCGGTTTCATTCAATCGGGAAATTAAATGCCGCTACAGTCACGTCATTATGTGGACGTTCAAGCTCCCGATTGAATGAAACCGTGAACACCTGATTTAAGTCAAGTGCATGGTTCAATAAATCCAAGTACAGGAGCGGGACCCAAGAGGAAACCAATTATTTTCGTACTAATTTTTGTCAAAAACGCTATGAGTTAATCATAGTACGTCATTCACAATTTTATCTGCTAATTGAAAAAAGTCCAAACATGCATTATGCATGAGTTACTAAAAAAATACCAAAACACGAACACATGGACAGAAAAAGTATGCATTTTTAAATATGTTTGCCAAGAAACATATAGGAGAAGGGGGGGGGTAATGAGGATCACTTTTAGTTCTTTCAATATAAATCAGAACGAATTGTTCCTACGAACAAATATGTGCTTTTATATATCAGATTGCTTATTACACTAGTGTTGTTTTTAAAAAAATAATCAAAGATTCAATAAAACCCTCTCCAATATCTAATTTCCACAACTTCGAATTTGATCCCCATTACCCTCATGTGGGTAAGGGGCAATGTTGGGTAGTTTTTAAATACTTGAATTTGCAATGACCTATCATTCGCCTTGAAGGTGATTAACAGCTACTGAAACAGTAAATTATTGGCCATTAAGAAGCTTATTTAACATTATGAATAAAATAAACATTTTTTGTACTTCAGCATTATATACGACCAAATTCGTTAGACGAAATCGTCTATAAAAGTAAATCTTACGACACAGATTAAGACATGTTTGAACCGATATGCCCTCGACGATTCGAAACGGAAGAACAGTTCTCTTGCAGATGATACGAATATTCTTTGTAATAAAGAATACTTAAATAGAAAAATATCCGATTTTCAAATTGGTTCCGTAATAACAAAGTAATAGTAAATGAAAAGAAAACTGTTTCAAAATAACCCCCATCTCAATCAGGTTTTTCAGCCAGTTTTCCTGATCCTCGAAAATGCTGAGATGGATCCGTGTTTTGCTTCTGGGCAGAAATGATATTTCATTTTATGTGCATTTCTTCTTGAATTCCGTGGAAACTATAGATATTCGTATTATGGTTCATTTCGCGGCAGGAAGTATTATTCCTTCACGAAGGAGATGATGAGGGATAAGAGCCCAAATGTATAGCTTTGAATGGTTTACCTTTGAAAATAGATTTTATTACATGGAAGCGAATATTTTGTTCACAATCCTCCCAAAAAACTCTAATTTCTTTTTACATTAAAAATTCAACTAGTAATATGGCTGAGGGTAGGAAGCACAGAATTATTAAAACATGCACAAACTTCACTTCTCCCCGTATCACGTCACATGCAGTTTTCAACCTTTTTTGACGTAAATAAATAAATATTTCTATGTATTGTATAAATATCATGTGAAAATATAATTCAACCAATCATGTGGTGATCGTGGGGATGTAATGTGGTAAACGGAACAACCGATCACCATTTTCTTTCAGATGCCAAATACCCATGACGTTTCAATAAAGTTTCCCACCCAAATTAACTTAAATTCTCTTATATAATTATACTGCTGTTGTACACAAAAATAGCGTATGCAACTCGTTTATAATGTAGCTTTATTGCATTCGTACAAGTTTGAAAAACTTGCTCCTAACGTCGCTTGTTTTTAAATCGTGTTCTCATGCGATAAAGCTCAACCTTATAAACTAGTTGCATAAGAATAGTTTAAGCAATTATTTTATAATGTTAAGCTTTATAGAATTAGAACATGTTTCGAAAACGAGCGACTTTAGGAGCGAGTTTTCAAATTTGTACGAATGTAATAAAGCAACAATATAAACGAGTTGCTCACTATATTTTTTTGTATAACAGCATTATACATTTACAAGAGAATCAAACTTAATTTTGCGAGACAACTTTTCTGTGAGGACTCGGGTATTTGACATCGTGCGAGTAAACGGTGGTCGGCTGTTCCGTTTAGCTCTACCTCCCCCGATTCTCTCGCAACGATTGGCTGAATGTGTGATGACGCAATCATTCGTGACATAAAATCTAATAGGTCATCATTTGAGCCGTAAAATGCCCGATTATGAACGATTCCCTGCAACGGAAACGGTTCTTTTGCAATGCTGGAATAGAACAAACTAGTTGATTGGCCGGTGGGCACTGACCGATGCAGGTGCGCGGGCCCGCGCCAAAGGGCATGTAGAGGGGCGGGGCGGCGTCGGCGGCGTCTGCCCAGCGCTCGGGCACGAAGGCGTGCGCCTGCGGGTAGAGGCGCTCGTCGCGGTGCAGCGCCATCACGGGCACGAACACGGGCGTGCCCGCCTCCAGCGTCAGCCCCTCGGCCAGCGGGTACGCCTCCGAGCACGTGCGGTCCACGTACGGCAGCGACGGGTACAGGCGCAGCGCCTCTGCAACACCCACGCCCCGTTCAGACACGGCAATGGAGACGTGAGGACGTTTTAACGAAAACGTGGAAGTACAGCTAGCGAAGATCGTGAACGTGAACGTCAACACAGCCACTCATTGATATCCACGCAATAAGAACCAACACCGAAATTCTTTAAGAAAGGCTTGGAGGAGTATCGAGACAAACTTCACTAACCACGGCAAGTCTCCCACTGCTCGTAAATGTTAATATCTCGATTTTGGTCACTTGATTTTTGCCCTAATTCCTGTTTGTTAATGATTCCGGGCGCGTCAACTACCAGGGTCATTAGTCTCGTATTCTCTCTTTCCTGCGGCCACCTGAGTACCCACAGAATGTCCGAGTAGCCTATTTAATTTCTTCGGTCATATATTGTAATGTCATGTAGTGAGAACCATGTAATCTAAGGTTCATGTGACACTTATCGCCATTCTCAGTTCGGCCGATTTCGCAATAAATAAAGGCAGAGATTTTCTTTTAAAGGACAGTCCAAACCAAACGTTTGCAGGCTGAGTTGACTTGAAAAAAGGAAGAAACCTCGATGTCATCAGTATCATACTCAGCAACTTGAGTTGTTCATCTGAAGTGGTACCGAAAAAATTAGTTTACGTCATTTTTTTTGTTTTTACGGTATTTTAAAAACATTTTATTAATCTATTTTGTCAATGATTTTGGTCATCAAAATTTGCCCCCTATTGATGGCAATTATTGCTGCGCTAAGCCATTTCTGCCGGTGGAACGTGCTGATGTGATGTAAAATGCTCTCGAAGTCGCTTGCCTATCACTATTGAGGTTCCGGGTTCGATTCCCGTAGAATCCCCGTAGAATAGAACCTCATGCGAAATTTGTTTCGACAAAACGAGTTTGCTTCACATGCTTCACAGGGGTTAGTCCAACCCCCTGTGAAGTGTCTTAAACCCTACCCTAATACTAATTCCTTCCCAATTCTGGCTGAGTAGTGACGCAGGGGCGTGTAGAAGGTACGCGGAGATGCTACATGGCGGTCCTCTTGAAAACTGACTGCGACGAGACGTGACGGATATGACAATGATAATAATTAATGGAGAATTACTCCCGCGCTGGTATTAACGGAGGATTACTCCCGCGCTGGTATTAACGGAGGATTACTCCCGCGCTGGTTTTAACGGAGGATTACTCCCGCGCTGGTTTTAACGGAGGATTACTCCCGCGCTGGTTTTAACAGAGGATTACTCCCGCGCTGGTATTAACGGAGGATTACTCCCACGCTGGTATTAACGGAGGATTACTCCGGAAGCGCAAAGCGCTCAACGCCCCCCGGGGCTTGGAGACGCGTTGCGTCAAAGCAAGACGCAACAAATGACAGATAAAGGTTCGCAGCCCAAGCGGCGCGTGGGGGGCCACGCACCTGAGATGACCATGTTGAGGTAGGGCGCGTCGTTGAGCGCGTCGTAGGAGAGGCCGCCGTGGCGCGCGCGCGCAGCCGCGAGCTCTGCGCGGAGGCGCCCCTGCGCGCGCGGGCTGCGCGCCAGCTCGAACAGCGCCACGCTGATGGTGGAGGCCGTGGTCTCGAAGCCCGCCGTGAAGAACACCATCGCCTGCCCCACCAGGTGCTCGTCCGACGTCGCTGCGCACGCCACGCGCACAGCTAAATACACCGCTAGCGGTCGCTGCATCACTTCAAACATTGCATTCGGAAAATGGAAATCGGAGGCGTCCCTTTCGCTTCCAACTGGCAAAACGTGGAACGTAGGTCATCTTGTGATGAGGATCAGGATGAAGATTGGGCTTCTTTTATATTTAAAGAATAAGTTTATAACAATTGATTAATAATAGCGTAAGAAATAATGTACAATGAAGTGGTACTTTTTTGATTTACAATTTACATATCTTGATTTTTATCTAGTAGTGGCATATTAAAAATTGAAAAAAATAGTAGTGACTAGATAATTGATATATAATGACTGTCATATGATAATCAGAATGAAGACTGGGCTTCTTTTATATATAAAGAATAAGTTTATAACAATTGATTAATATTAGCATAGCAAATAATGTAAAATGAATTAATACTTTTTTGATTTACAATTTACATATCTTGTTTTTTATCTAGTAGTGGCATATTAAAAATTGAAAAAAATTAGTAGTGACTAGATAATTGAATATGTAATGAATCGATATTCTACTCCCTGAAGGGCAAATACGTGAACTCTCTTCGTTCAACTTATCAGTTCATTGCTTTATTTCCACGTTCTGCACATTTGAAACAACTAGGAATATTCCTATTCTTATTTTCCCCACTTATTGCTTTACGTAAGTAGTGATTATTGAGACAGTGGTGTTTATTAGTGTCTTTACTTTACACAAGAAATATACAAAATTAATATTATGTGCGGAAATTATTTGTCTGATTTAAATGTAAGGCGAATTGCTAGCGATGAGCTAGGACGCGATTTTTCAATCGGGAGCTTCGTTAATAATCATTTTTTATATTGAAGCTCCTGATTCCATAACCGCGACTGAGCAGATCAATCGAATCGCCCAACATTAGGGAGTTATCGCAGTGATAAAGAAAACCGCATCATCTTTTCCACAGTTGTAATCTGCAACATAATCCTCAAAATACACCACTTGATTTAAAAATAGAGCAAGTTATGAAGGTAATGGATTCAGAAAAATCTTAAAATCGACATATTTATTAAAATTACTATTATATTTATTTAAAATTTTTGAGAGTAGATTAGATTACGAAAATAAAGAATGCCCATTTTCTTTAGGTGACGCGGTTTTTTGAGCACTCCTGTAGTGCATGCCATAGCGGACAACACTATCGATGTTGTAGGGCATGTGCAGGTGCACTATGGTGAAGCGAAACTAGAACTGCGCATGCGCAGATGATCGATAGTGCTTTAAAGGCGGCTCCACACATGCGGCATTCGACAAATCTCGAGCAACCGCTCGCCGAATCCAGAGTAGTGTGGACGGGCTGCTTGCGATTCGTCGAGCGCCGAACATTCGGTATTCGCCCTACCCACCGCGTGTCCATCTTAAGGACACATCAAAGGCTCGGCGAATGCCGAATGTGTGGAGCCGCCTTTAGAATACATCAAAGGGAGGGAACATTCGCTCGGCGAATGCCGAATGTGTGGAACCATCTTTAGAACACATGAAAGGGAGTGAACACATATGCTGTTCGGGACTGGGCGAGCAGTAGCTTACTGCTCGGCGAATGCCGAATGTGAGGAGCCGCCTTAACACATCAAAGGGAGGGAACACATATGCTGCTCGGGACTGGGCGAGCAGTAGCTTACTGCTCGGCGGATGCCGAATGTGAGGAGCCGCCTTTAGAACACATCAAAGGGAGTGAACACATATGCTGCTCGGAACTGGGCGAGGGAGTAGCTTACTGCTCGGCGGATGTGAGGAGCCGCCTTACCGTTGGAGGGTGCACCAACTGCGTGCTAAAGTCGGCGAATAAGTGCAGAGTGGGAGGGGCCGTGCTTACCGGCGCGCGCCGCGTCGTCGCCGCGTGCGTCGTCGCCGTCCTTGGCCAGCGCGGCGCGCACTCTGCTGGGCAGCGCGAGGAGGTCGTCGAGCGCGTCGCCCCTGCGCGCGCCCTCGCCCCGGCGCCGCGCGCGCAGCAGCTCCTTGAAGACGCGCTCCAGGTAGGCGGAGGAGCCGCGGTGGAAGAACTCGACGCGCAGCGGCCGCACCAGCGCCGGCACGAAGAACACGCCGAGGATCTCGAGCGCGCGCCGCGGCGAGAAGCCGAAGATGCGGCGGCCGTGCGCGCGCATGGCGGCGGCGTCGCCCAGGCGCAGCGCGTGCGCCTCCACCCCGAACAGGCACTCGCCCACCAGGTCCGTCACGCCGCGCGCCACCGCGTCCTTCGCCTTGAGCGGCCGCCCCGGCGCCGCGGACGACGCCTGCCGCCAGCGCGCGCTGCTCAACTCGCGGCGGTTAACCCCAGGCAAAGTTGCCGCTGGGGTTCCCCAAGGGTCGCCGCTATCCCCAACGTTCTTTAATCTAGACACTGCAGACTTTCCTACTTCCCATCAAAAAAATACCGCCCAGTTTGCCGACGACACTGCATTACGTATCTCCGGCAATTCATTACAAACTCACCGATTCCAGCTCCAACAGTATCTAAATCTAATAACAAATTGGGGAAATAACTCGAAAATTAAATTAAATCCCTCAAAATTAGCAGCAAAAATCTTCTCACCAAAACTTTTTGCATATCCACCCCCACTACTTATAAATAATAATCCTATAAATTGGATCCCAATCACGAAAACAATGAAATATCTTGGATTGAATTTAGATACTAAACTGAATTGGAAACAACACATTGAGATAAACGCACAATAGGATAAAATCAAACTCATCCAATTAAGACCTCTACTAAACACATAGAACCACCTCTCACTGTCAAATGCACTAACACTATACAAATCACTCATTCGCCCAATACTATTATACGCTTGCCCGATCTGGACCAACGCCGCCAAAACCAATGTCAACAAATTGCAAGTGTTTCAAAACAAATATTTAAGATCAATAACAAGAGCACCATGGTTCATTCGATCTAATCATAAATGAATCAGACAAACGATCTAATCATAAATGAAATAACACACCAAATAGCATTCTTATCAAACAACTTTTACACAAGCGTATCCTTCATAAAGGCATCAACTCACTACAGAGTTGGAATATATCCCAGATACAAAACCAGAATTAAGGACAGATTCCCGCTCTATTCATCCAGATATTTGCAAATGTAGAATAATTCTCCTGAGGTGCTTTTGTTTCCTCTACCTATATTAAGATTAATTAAGTACAATTTTAACCTAGATTAAGTTAATTAGATTAAGTAATCAAACAATTGCAAAGTTTTTATTGTAAACTGAACATTGTACTTCAACAAACAAATAAAATAAAACACTCGGCGAAACAGTAGAACAGTAGTATTCAGAACGAATTGCGTTTTGATTGATTGATTGATTGTTTTAGTGATTCCGGGCACGACAGCTACCAAGGTCATTAGTCCCGTAAGTGTAGGGCATGGTTTTCCTCGGGAGGTGGCTGTGATAGGGACTATATATAGAGAACGTTATGCTGCGGAAAATCGATTTGGAGATTTCAACGGAAATACACGTTTTGGGATCTCCTGATAGCGAAAAGTTTTTTTTCTCCTTCGCTGTAGGGCGAGATCCGGCGATGACCTACCGTCGGCTAGTGGGATTTTCCGCAACCAGGTATCGCCTTTAGACGAATGGTACTACGGTGCAACACAAAGAAGAATGGTGTAACCTATAGGTGGTGTTAAGCCCTGAAGATGGGAATGTGAACTTACATGTTGGTGGCCGAAGATATATTTCACTATGTCGCACCTCCAATAAAAAAGTGACAGACATGCGAAATCGTCATCTTCAGCTAAAAGCTGATAAGAGGTTACCAAGAGGTACTGCTACTGTTCTGAAGTTGATTTTAAATTAGTTCAATTACTGTCCTCTAGAAGGTGAATACTCGTATTTGGTACAATCTATAACGAGTATTACAGAACCACGAAGCTTAAAATTGCAATTTCTGAGAAATCAGAAATTCGCACTTGTGTCACTTTTCTATTGGAGGTGCGATATGGTTTCATCCCGACAGCGTAATCGGTTGGCATTGTTAATCTTTTTGTAATTTGTAGTAACTCAATTTGCGATATTTCCGTTGTCTCTCTTATCTGTCTGATGGATAACTAATTAAATCCGAATTGTAATGAGAAAATATAACAGCCTTCGCTTTTGTGCCGGAGGGAGAACAAACGAAATATTTTTCTCGCTACAATGTTTTTAAATTGTATTTTATTGAGATTTAATATGTGTTTTGTACTATTGTTTGTACAATAACCTGCTTTCAGATTCTTCTTAACGTTACTTTAAAGCATGGATTCAGTAATTCTGTATCTAGCACGTATAAGGTACCTACTTCTCTGCAAAATCTTGGTCAACAATAGTACTAAGAATTTATTGCGCTTTCACAAGCAGTCTCATAAATGACAAAGGTATGTAGTAATTCTGAGGCTATAAATGTTCGTATCTGCTATTCTATTTCCAAGAGATCACAGCGAATTGTTAAGAACTTGTCTCGTCCTGGAAATGACTGAAGTCAAACCATCATTTACGATGTGCTTGCGGGAGGATGGGGACGTTTCTTGATTGACGTGAGGAATTATTTTAAGAGCATAAATGAAAATTGTTATTTTATGGGAGATGGCACACAGTGAAGAAGTAAATATGAGAGTGTTGCGACTTCGTGACAGCGGAGCAGGAGCTTATCAAAGGAGCCACTGACTGCGCACGATCTTTCCTTTCTCATCCTTGTCATATCCTCATTGTACACAAAGGCACACCTATACTTACATGTACTACACTACCACATACGTCGGGAGACCTTACGAGTCTGCTGATGCGGTGTTCCGCCGGTGGAGATAGTGGGGGGAGAGGAGACGTATTGGCCCGTAAGTCGACATGTAGGTCGGCGCTGGATAACACATCTGGGAGGAACACCGCCACCTCTCGGGATATAACATGCACTACATTAATTGCTTCAATGATATGTCCCGTAATTCTAGTGTATGTTTTGATGGGGAGGTGGCGGTGATCTTCTCTAGCTGAACGGCGAGATCTGGCGCCGACCTACCGACGGCTAGTGGGGCTTTCCCCAAGCAGGTATCTCCCACCAGCGGGGCACCGCCCCAGCCTAGACAAGCTCTAAGCTCCCGGCTAGTATCCCGGCATGTGTGGTAGTGTAGTGCGTGTTAGTATTAGTGTGTATAAGGGGAGAGGATAGGACAAGTAAGAGGTTGGAAAGATCGCGCGCGGTCCGTGGCTCGTTTGTTAGAGTACTTCTCCGGCATTTGCCTGGAGTTGATGAGAGGAACCATTGGAAACTACCGAACAGAGCAGCCGGCCGCTAGATTTATCCTCCAGGCAGCGACTGAATTCGACCTAGCTAACAAGCTACTGTGTCGAAAATCCTGCCACCGTCGGATCTGGAACCTAGGACCTCCCGGTCAGAGGGACTGCAATGATTTTGAGTTGATGCCCTGAGCCAACTCTCCCAGTAACATGCACTATATTTACGGGACTAATGACCAGAGCCGGAAACACAAAATAATGAAGCACCGAATCATACATTAGGGAGTTTTAGCGGCTGGCGTAAGGATAACTCTATTAATTACGTGACTAACGGCTTTTTACGGTCGCAATGAACAACAACAGAAGAGTTTTAGCGAATTGCGACATTGCGTTATGCATTATAACAAAGGAAGCATATCAAGCGCTGAACAGAAAAATTGCATACTACATCAAAGAGTGTAAAGTACTGGTGAGACATTTAAAACACGTTACGAGTCAACAGAACAACAAATATACATTGTGCATGGAGTTTTAGATTTTGTGGCCCTCCGTGATGAGTATGCAGTCTGGAATTTTGAATCTGCTTTCCTTGAAAATATAGGAAATACCTTAAAACAGCGTTCGTTATGAGCGTAAGACATTTCCTATCACGAAGATATGATTTGAACTCATTTTTCGAGAATTTTTTTCCTGTCACTTCTCCAACATATACCGTTAATTCTTGCCAGCGTTGTGGAGTTGGTAAGGAATAATTGTAACTGCCTCACATACGAGAATCGGTTTACCAGCGTTGGAAAAATTCAACTTTTCCCGTTTCTAGGCGGCCATTTCGCCGCTTGTAAAGTGACCGTAGAGACTCCCATAGGCGTACACTAATTATGAAGGTATACGGTCGTACCTTACGCTCAAGGTAAGACGTTATGACTTCAAGGTCCGTCACGCCGCTGCCTTACGCGTGGCGCTAAGGCCGGCTTCCCACGGCGCGACCGCAGCGCGCTTCCTTCAAGGAGCTTCTCTTCCGACGCAGCCAACCGACGCCGCCACCGCCGCCGCCACCGCCGCCTGCCGTGGAAGGGGGTGGGGTCTGGAGGGTAGGTTTCGCCGACCCTCCGGCGACGACGAACAAAGGGACCGGAGCAGGTAGAAACGCTGCGGCCGCGGCGCAGTGGGGAAGCTACCATTTAAAGCTGTGTTCTGCTAGCGGTGGCGCGTGGCCCCTCCTCGCTTCTCGTAGGGCCCCTTCCCACGGCGCGGCCGCAGCGCACTTCGCCGCAGCGCGGCGCGTAGCAGAGCATGGTTTGAATGGAGGCTTCCCACGTGCAGCTGGTGGCGGCTGCTGCGGCAGCCGACGCCGAACTCCAGCTACGCGAAGCGGAGGAGGGGCCACGCGCCACCTCTAGCAGAACACAGCTTTAAATGGGAGCCTTCCACTGCGCCGCGACCGCAGCGTTCTACCGCTCCGGTCCCTTTGTTCGTCGTCGCCTGAGGGTCGGCGAAACCTACCCCTCCAAACCCCCACCCCTTCCACGGGGGGCGGCGGTGCGGGCCGTGGCTCCGGCGGTGGCTGCGTCGGAAAGGCTCTGCTGCTCGAAGGAAGCGCGCCGCCGGTCGCGCCGTGGGAAGGCGTCCTTAGGGCGGCTTCCCACGCCGCGGCAGAAGCGCTGCAGAAGACCCTCCGGACGACGGACGGCAAGCAGATACCTGCTGCGGTCCCTTTGTCCGTCGTCGCCGGAGGTCTTCTGCGCGCTTCTGCCGCGGCGTGGGCAAGGGCCCTAAACTCCAGAACGAATCCTCCTCTCCTCCCTTCCCCCCGGGTGGGAGGTGTGGTGGTGGGGGTGCGTGCGTACCTGTATGAAGTCTGCGAGCGCGGCGGTGCGGCGCTGCATGGCCGGGAAGAGCGCCGCGCAGGCGGGCGGCCGTGAAGCAGGGCGAGAGCGCGCGGCGCGTCAGCTGCCGCAGCGGCCGCGCGCGATGAAGAGGTTGGTGGCGCGGCGGGGTCACGGCCGGGGCACGGCCCGCGTGGCGCGGGCTGGACGCGCGGCGGACGCCGTGAACGTCGTCGCGCCAGACGCGCTTGATCAGCGCCGGGTCGCGCAGCACTAGGCACGGCCTGCGCGCCGACACGCGCGCGCGTGAGCGAGGGAGCGTGCAGGTTGGGAACATTCTTTTAATCATCTTAAGTAAAGTACGTGTATAGTAGGGAGTTCGGTTCTCAAGATTTCTCCTTACTGTTTCAAATTTGTGAGCCCAAACTCAATCATTCATTGACACAATGACTTTCATGTATGACCGTAAGTAGTACTGAAATGGCTTGGTACCAGAAGGAACAACAGAAAAAATTGATGATATGTAGTACCAAGGCATTCTAGTTATTTTAGACTGCCTTGGTAGTACATACCGAGAATTCTTGGGCTTATAATTATTCAGCCGAACTCAAAATATTACTTCGTGCTCCCAAAAGTAAATTTTTTCCCTCTAGACTAATTAAAATTACGATCATTGCAATCCATTTACAATAATTAAAATAACGGTAGTATTAAAATTAGGATTTTGTTTCTGTATTGTCCGTCCTGTAAACTGGTTCTTGAATAGTACAAATCACATGATGAAAAAACATTTCAAAAGTGCGACAGCAAGAATAAAAATCAACGAAATGAGATTCAAAATTCAAAAATTTCCACCTTATTTTGCTTACAATATTCATTGAATTCCGACTTGACGTGGGAAAAAGCATTATGTTCAAAAGAATTCCCCCAAATATTATACTACTTTGGTTAATTGCACTTTTGATAATTCAAATATAAGTTAATAATTAACTTATTGCTTTACGTAAATGGTTTTTATTATGACAGTGGTATTTATTAGTAACTTTATCATACGCAAGAAATATATAAAATTAATATTAAGCGCGGAAATTATTTGTTTTATTAATTGTATTTATATTCTGGTTTATATTATTCTAACAGAATTATTCTGTTTAATCAAATGACAAAAACAATTGGGCTCATTCAAGTTCTTGAAATGACGATTTCTCAAATATTCCGTGTTCCAAAGAAAATAACAATGTTTAATTTGAAAAAAGATCCAAGCTGTTACTGAAATTCGATTTCCTACAGAAAAAAAAGATAAAATGACAGAGAATACATAATTTATTAATAATGTTTTATTGAACAAAAAATAATAGATGTATCGTAGAATCTCACGCACAGTTGCAGTCAAGAAATTACCAAAGAGTGATGGCCTCTGCAGACTCACTCTGTTTGTGAAAACTGAAGGTTTTCTGGATATTAATTGGTATTTAATAATGTGGATGTGTTGGTTAATTCGAAGTTGAGATAGTTCGAAAGTATTCGAATTCCAATTGCCATTCCAATTACATACACAGGCTGAGGTGGCTCAGGGTATTAACTGATGGCCCTGTAAGGTTCGAGTCCCGACGGTGGCAGCATTTTTGGCTCTAGCTTGTCAGCTAGGTCGAATTCAGTCGCTGTCTGCAGGAGAATTCTAGAGGTCGGCTGCTCTGATCGGTAGTTTTCCATGGTTTCTTCGATCAATGCCAGGCGAATGACGGAGTAGTACCCTATCAAACGGGCCACGGACCGTGCGCGATCTTTTCTTCCTCTTCCTTGTTCTATCCTCAGACCTTACTTACACACACACATGTATACACACATGCGCTACACTACCACACATGTCGAGACCAGTCGGGTGCCGGCTGGGGCGGTGCCCCTCCAGTGAGAGGGATACCTGGATGGGGAAATGCCCTAAGGAGACGTGGAGGTCGGCGCCAGATCTTACCATCCAGCAAGGGAAGAACAGAGTCGCCTCCCGTGATAACAAACATGTACTACACGCACGATACTAATGACCATAGTAGTTGACGCGCCTGTAAGCACGAAATAACTCAACTCAATAACATGTGCTGACGATTTACGACGACCGTGTGAGGAATATGAATCGTGAGGTCGTTGGCAATAGCAAGGTATGTTCAGTTTTCATAACAAGAGCAAGCTTCACTTCGCCAAAGGGAAAGTACTGGTAGCTTTACGTACTTCATGTTTCAGATCGACAGGTATACTTGCTCGTTTCTTTCCCTCATCACTACTCTTGACCGATGCAGGTCGAACATTCAAGTTATTCAGCATGTATTAATGTAGATGATGATGCATGTATCGCGGTTTACTGTGAGAGCAGCTGATCGACACTGGGCTTGTCGGTTCAGATCCGGAGGAAAGCATCGATGTTATCCGTAACGGTTTTTGTAAAATGTTAGTAAACTAATAATAACTACATCAAATAGGGATTAATAAACAAATGTGAGACGATACAAATTTAAATTTGAAATACGAAATTTTCGGCAATGAAATTCCGTACTCAAATTTCAAGGGTGAAGTATTCCATATTCAGCATAGGCCTTCTGGCCTAGCAAACATTAAATCCAAGAATCATTCCTGTCCATTTCGCTCTCTAATATGTTAGGGATATTTGTTTATATATATATATATATATATATATATATATATATATATATATATTACATACAGGTGTGTAAGTCAATATTTCTTTGAGGTAACTCTCAACTTTCGTAATTTGAAGATCTGCTGTTGTTTCAAAATTCAAAAGACTCATTTAAAACGAAAATTATTACGTACTTCTTAGCAACTTATTGCGTCACATACTAACTTTTCATCTGTGATCATATCACTTCATCTGCCACTACCACAAATTAGAGAAAAATATTATTTAAATCATATTTAAAATAAAAATGAATCAGTATAAGCAAACTATTGTATTACAGTGCGTAAACAGTGTGCAAGATTCTTTTGTATTAAGCTCCGTTCACAAAATAACGCTCTCCAGACGCTACGGATGAAAGTGGGAGTAGAAAATCCACATTCCACTTTTCGTTCATTCATTGGCGGAGATCATGAATGATGTGTCACTTTCATAAGCTGTTCTCAAATTACTACCTTCTCATTTTCTTCAAAACACGTTGCGAGTGAAACAACAGTACGTGTGTTTGAATAGAAGCCGTTAATAAGGTTTTGATGATTCTCCTACTGTCACAAATCCAGTTTTCAGATAAAAGTTTTGTCCGAGATTTGGGTTAGTAGCACGAGTACCGCACAAAACTTTTGACAATGCCTTTCACAAATCTTCAACTTGACTGACACTTATGAGACAGTTCAGTGGATCCTGTCTCTCTGAGAGATGTGAAGAAAGTGTGTCTTTTCGTACGCAAAAAGAATTAGCGAAGTATAGGCCGGGGTGTATTGCACTGGCGAAAGTTAATCTAACAGCCAAGGATCGTAGAATGGTAGGTTGCCTTTGAAACAATAGTTCTATTTGTAAAAAAAACTTTTGTGCGATTGGTTGTACAATGGGGTTAATTGTTCAATATAAAACTATTTCAATTGGAAAAAGATTGTTAATACTAAATCATATGACCAAAATTCATTTCATTTAAGGTATTACTGATTATCAAATAAAATTATGTTTGTCATCCCATTTTGTTCTTCCCTAATTAGATATTTATTATTTAGTTATAGCTCCTCAGAAAGCGTAAGGACTCGTTTTCTGCGAGAGTTCCTGGGTTCGATTCTCGGCCGGGGCAAGTATGAAACTGCAGCTGTCTAATACAAATCATCTTAGTTTCTATAGCTATGTGACGAAAGAAAGCTCAGGCAGGAAAAAATAAGCAACGTACGGTGTTGGGAATATGATGCACGCCACATACCCCCAGGCATGGGTAATAAAAACCAAGACCCAGTGCTGGACACACCACAAGCTGGCAGAAGTTGGATTAATCCGACCCTAAAAGCCAAGTAAATATGGGCATTCATCTTCTTCTTTGTATTCTCTTTGAAAATAGTTTCAAATGTTTCCATTAACGTTTATTGAAAAACGAAATTGTCACACGTGTCGGTTTCTAATAGACTGGTGACTTAAAACGGTACATGTGAATTATCAAACTAATAATTCTAAAATATGCTTTACTAGCTTAGCCTGTCGCTTCCAGTGGGCATTGTATTGCCACAAAGTTTTATTCGTGCTTTGTAAGTTTATTTTTAAAATGTTATTGGTGCCTGGCTAATCCATTTTCGGGCATAGAACGTTACAATGAAAAGTATCAATTATAATACATGTTTACATTTTTGCTTTATTACAAAGTTAGGTTTGATTACTGTCAAACCTATGAATCAAATCTTAACTATTCTTGTAAATGGCGGGAAGAATTAACTATAGTAATATACAGCGTTTCACCAATGCAGCGTACGTGCCATTGAAACCATCAAATTCACTACTTTTTCTGGATTTCTTACAGACTATTTTGGAATGAAGCTAATAATTGTGCCAATCGATTTGTCTTGCCCAGAGGACTCGAATGAGCTATTTCTCACTTCTGTAGGTGCCGAACGTCATTCAAAAGCCTTTTTAGTTGCTTAAAAATAGACAAACTGATAAATTCCTTAGAATCTTCTAAATAAATTCACAAATAATGGTCAGTTCCTCAGTAGTTGATCAAGATGCGTCGAATGAAATCTTATTTTTGATAAAATCTCTTAGTAATTTTGTTTTGACTATTTACTTGGAGAGAAATATTGAATTACGAAATAGATTTCATTGGATTTTTTTCTACTTTTTAAAATTTGTTTTTGATCATTGATGCAAGAATGAATTGGTACGTCGGATAGCTAGATCCGTGTGAAGTACACAAATATAATTTTTTCAATTTATCATCAACTACGTTTCTGATAAGAAATATCTACTAATATTATTTAAGACCGTCTTAACTGTTGTGCTTCACACGCCCGAATAGAGTTTTGTACTGAGGAAAACTGTTTTGTATTCCTTACTTCCTGCAACTCTGGTAGAAGCTTCATTTTCTAGGTTAATGCTATATACACGTCACATTCTTCAGCCCCCAAACTTGACGTAAAACATCTCAAGCGAATATGTTCCTTCTATTGCTCTTTTCAACGCGGTAATTTGTCTGAGAAATCTTTGGCTCCTGCTGTGACAACTCGTGCCCCCTGAGGTTCGCCGTCACGCGAATGACAAAATACAAAGACGACTGAAAGGAACGGACAATTCAACCAACTTTCTTAAATTACTTGGCACAATTTTTTTTAGAATGTTTGATAATGAAGATTTAACGAGTAAATTAGACTACTAGAACTAACTGTGGAACTACTCTTTATGATGACCCTTTGCTTATAACAATTCATTTACTAGATTACTGCATAATTCTAAAAAGACGTGAATTGTAATAAAATAATTAGGCCCAATGAATATATTAACATTGGACCTAATTAATGTATACAATATATACAAATTTGTAATTTTTTCCTTGTGTTTTAACTTACGAATTCTGATAAAATATTCAGGCATATCTGAAATATTTCTTAGACGCTGTTGTCTTAAGAGTGTCATTGGATATATTTTATATGCATATTTTCAAGAGCGCAATTAAGAACTCGGTATAGAATGCGTTGAACCCTTGATTAACATATGCTTTTATTATCTGTTACGTTTTATACACGAGTTCAGGGAATATACATTTATTACGAATAATGATATCGGCAAGATGCCAGGATTTAATAAGCAGGTAAATAATATTACCCATAGGTTAAAAGAATAACTTATGTTAAATTCATGTGAAAAATTGCTGTTGGATTGAAAGGGGGGTAATCTTGTAAGGATGGCAAACACACTTAGGGAAACGAGAAATAATTTGAGGATTTGAATAGTAATTTTGTCACAAAGTAAACTTTGTAAAAGCAGATGAAAAAGGTAAGTTGTTACAACAGTTTTTTTGTTAGGTGAAGAATAAAATATTTAAAAGAATAAATTTGAAGTTATCTTTGGTTTTACCTCAAATAAATCATTGTGCATTTAATATTTTTCAAAGAAATTTATTTTTAACCATTTGGAGTTATTAAGATTAGTAATTTATTGCACCAAATAGGAGTCATGGTCAAATAAAAACGGTATATGAAAGAGAAGTCCTAATTATAGATTTATAGTGTTCAGGTTACAAAAATACCCTACATTATATGTTGACTGTCATGAAAAATAGCAGGTAAGTTTTTCTAAAAAAAAAAGTATATTCACAGTGAGTTTAAATGCTACTTCCGGTCGCGAAATTCAAATCGACTTCCCCGTCACAGCAAAACGGCTTCTGCAATGGGGCTGGGCGTTGCGTCGTTTCTATGTGTATTCGATGCAACTGCCGACACACTAGTGACTTTAACACTGTAAAACGTGTTTTATGTGTACTATTCATTCAATTTTTAAATCCTTAGGCGTTTAGTACCAAGGTGTTTATGTAAATATATCTTTCTAGTAATAAAAACACATGTACGTCATATTTTGAGCTGTTTGTCATGTTTTCTCCATTGTATTTTAAAATATTACATATAAAATAGAAGCTCCTTGCAACTTTTGTTTTAAATATTGTGTAAAAATAAGGTTTAATACGAGTAAGTACAAATAGTATTCTATTTAACATTAATATAAGTAATATATAATGTAATTAACATTTCTCGCGTGTGAATTCTTTCTGCGAACGTACACAGCGCTTCAAGCGGACGATTCAGGAACTAAAATCACCCGAACACTGCCCATTTTATTAGTGATCGCTCATCCATGCACATGCTCTGGTATTTGGATCAGTTTGGAAGTGTTTGTCTCACGCTCTGAACTTCCTGTGCGTCTGTTGGCCTGCGGAGGAATTCTCACAAGAAAGGTAAGTGTTATTCAGTAATCCTACTAGGGTTTTCAAGTTTTGTTTTTATATTGGTGTAAAAATACAATTTTCGCATTCATTTCGTTATGTTAAAACGTACTCTGATTATTTACCCGAATGTGCGTGTGAAGGAATGTGCCCGCACACAATTTCTGTTGCTCATACGCGTTAGAATTATTTTTTAAAAAATCCCGAAATTCATGGGTTATAGTTGCCGAACGAAACCCCTTGAAACGCGGGTGTGTACAGCCCTAGTACTTAGTGCTACGTAAGAACGGCGCGTGGTTGGCTCATTCTGCGAGGACATGCACGACCCGTGAGCGAAATGGCGTCGTATGTACAACCTCAAAGGTTTAAGAAGGGTTAACGCTGCTCTACGTGTGTCCAATTTCATGATGTTGTTGGTTTCGGCCAAAGCGAACATGAATAACCTACAAGATAACCTTGAGTCTGTCCAACGCAAAATCTCCGAAGTACTTGTATGCCCAACACCAAGGAATAACGGTTTGCTACGGGCGTGGAGGATCATGGCGAGCTCCTGCCTATGACGTACGCGATCAACATGAAACACCTGCCGCGCACGTCCAACACGCAGTTCTCAACATATTTTATGCCAAACAGTTTTAGAATAATTAAAACGTGCCCACTTATTTGAACTTCAAAACAGAATTCTTTCATTTCCCCCAATCGTTCATCGCTTTCGTTCACCGAACTTGCGAGTCGTTCTGTTACGATAAGGGAGTAAGTATATTAAAATATACTTATCGTAAATGGGCTGCAATACTAACACAATTCGAAAAATGAGGTAAACGTATTTAAAGTTTTAAGTGGTTGTTGAATTACAGGTATGACACGCTTAGTAACTAGTGTGTTAAGAAGTAATAAAAGGCTTCTAATCATAAAATAATCATAAAATGCTGTAAAACGAGTGTCATAACTGGAAATTTGTATTTTTCGTGTAGTGCCAATATTGAAACCCACGAACGATATATTACTCGATTATTTGTTCAGACGTCCGTTTCCATGCGAAATATAAGAATAAAAAGTATACTTAAAAGTGTTATGTGTATTTGAGTGCTGAGTGACATGGATTAATGCTGGTTAATTGTTATGGAAATTTGTGTCTTTCGTTTTGTACACATTATAACTATAATGACAAGAGAAGCCAGAACATTTTCAACCTTGACAAAATTAGACCACCGTGGAGTGAATTATTCCATTATGAAATTATCCCATGGCATGAGCACGACCTACTGTACTAAAAGTAATTTGGAAGTTCATCCTGTGTTCATCACGAACTCTCCTGGATGAAGGGGCGAAAACATCTCGGACACACGCGGGCAAACCTTGTCTTCACGACTTCGTCAGCACGCAAGGACAAAGCGCGATTTGTTTAGTGTCTTTCTCAATGACCCGTCAAACACAGTGAACGAGGCGTCTTTGATACAGAAATTTAAAAGAGATGTTACATTTCGTTGTTTATACTTATGACAATTGTATCTGAGAATAAATTTCTCTAGTAGAAGCAATGGTAGTGTCTGTTCAATGAGTTGAATAATACGAGAATATCTGAAAAAAAAATCATATTGTTGTGGTATCAGTAGCTTTACACTTTACATCGTAGTACATCTTACTACCTCTGTTATTTAATTACATTTAAATTAGTGTACAGACCGCTACTACTAAAAGCGGTGCTTTCACGGCATGTATAACGGGCTCAAATTTCAATTTTTAGCACTAGTGCTAAAAGCGAGACGATCTGAAGTGTTCAGGTAAATCTGTGAATGCAGCAAAGAAAACAAAATATGTATAATTGCGTGTGATTGCATCAGCTACTACTAACGTTAATATATCATACGTAATTTGCGTTCTTGAATAAAAATGAAATGAAAGGTAGTAAGTAGGGATGTCTAAAACATAGTAAATGACGCACGTGGTGAAAGTGATTTTATTTTGTTCGTAACCTTTCCTACTCGGAAAATAAAATCTTACTTTTAACGATCGTATAATAAATACTATTGAATATCATAGCAGTCATTTAAGGATTTGTTTGGAGCAATTAAAAGATTCTAAAAGTCTAAATATGTCAGTTGTAGTTTTGTATGTCCTTCAGCTTTTCCGCCAATGATTCTCAGCTCGATCGGTTTTTTCGTCGTTTCCCTTGATCCATTGAGCATATGAGCATATGCTGAGATGTTTTGCTTCTGGGCATTAATGTAACTTCGCTATCTGAACGTTTTCTTTTCTCTGTGTGGGTGTTAGTGGAGTTAGTAGTAAACTACCATCAAATCGTTCTCTACGACGTCGCGATAGTGAGTCGCTTCTTTCACGTGTATGGCACGATGTGGATTAAAAGTCAAAATATGTAGCCATTTCCTTTGCAAATACCTTCTATTACATTGAACGTATACTTGGTGTTATTAAATTTTGCCAGAAACGTTCTATTGCTAATTAGGGAACGCGAAAACATGGTTTCAAGGCCCTAGGACGTATTCATTTCCGTGTTCGTCATGATAGTAACGTGTTAAAGCGCAATGTGAATTGCGGGATACATGTGCACATGTTTCTCCACCTACGCTATAATCTCAGGACTAAATTTCTCAACTTAAATTTATTTGATGATGTGAGACTGGCGTGATCTTATATTTATTTTATACAGGAAGTTCATAGAGGAAATGTCGTAATTTTAAAACTTTACTTTTAAAGTTCTGCGTAAAAATTTTTGTATAAACATATAGTCAATTCTTTTTCCATTAGTGTTATTTGCAGGATTATTTATGACGTTTATGCAGCATTATTTATGATTATTTATTTTGGCGTAGAAGTGAAATAGTTGGAAGAGCGTGTTTGGGAAACTGGAGTCAACTATTCCGCCAGATTCACCTTTTGCCTAGTTTGAAAAAATCTGAAACAGGAAGTCAAACATCTGCTTACCTCATCAGTAGACTTTTGAATACTGCGATGTGCATTTTGCGCGAAAATACCTCGAATTCACAGCAACGACGAATACGCGGATGTTATTTATGTTTACGGTTTTTTTGACGTCAGTGTGGAATAGGCGGTGCATGAATATCACAGACGATTTCTTCATAGTTTTGTACCGCATAACAGCGTATTTATTAACACAATACGAATGCCGCTAGTTCAGAATGAAACCGATTCGTTATCTCTGACCTCTCATCAAGGCCTTTCTCCGTATTACGACGAAGCAAGTCACTTTGCGAGAGAAGCTGAATGAAACTCATGAACAAGGGTAACAAACAACTCGGTTGAGAGTTGTGAAGAGTACTCTACGGACATTTCTTCACTACAAAAAAATTGTACCCTTGAAATTTTTTTATTGGGAAACCCTAACAATCACATAGAGAATTGCTTATGCTGTTTATTTGACCGCTTTTAAAGATCTTATATTTCAGTAAGGTATTGCTCACAGGCGAAGCACAGACTTTGAGTAGTGAAATAATTAGTTCTAGAAACAGTCCTTCTAACACACTTGTAACACGTTAAAGACGAGCTCACGTAGAAATTTCGTACAATATGTGGTGTAGAATTGTCGGAAATTAAATTATAGAATGTGGCATGGAACGTTGGAGACACTTATTTCGTGTTCTAAGAACATAAATTACCTTCTTTTCTAGAGGATGTACGTGGAAGAGAAGGTAACTGTACAGGACATTTTGAACAGCTTTTGTGAGCAACAATTTAAAGTCTCACCAAAGAACACATAATGGGTCAAGTGCTACCAAATGATTTGGGAAGACCCAATTCACGTAATTCAATTGCTTCTTTTCACTTCTGCGTTATTTTTTCTTAAAAAAATGTATTAATTCCTTTGCAACAAATACACAATTTACATGCTCCTGGCTGTTTATATTTCTGAAATGCACATTTGTGCGCGGAATATAAGTTTTCAAAACAGCTTTTGAGTGAGAGCGTAGGCTTCCGTGGCCGGAATCAGTATTTACTTGCGTAGTTATTGCAATAACTACGTTCTCAAATGAAGGTCGCAGAATGGTGACCGAAAGGTTGGCACCTGTGCTCTGGACGTGGCGTCTCCCGGAGAGCCAAGCAAATGGCTTTTGAGTGCTTATTATTGCATATCAACCATTCGAAATTTGGTAGAAGTTTGTCAGACAAAATATGCATAAAATTGTGTAAATGATTTGTTTTCGAAGTGTCGTCGCTTTCAGCTAAACATTTGTTTATAAAGGGACTTCATTATTATTATTATTATTATTATTATTATTATTATTATTATTAAAAATATAACTATTGCAATGTTAGAGATTACTCACCCTTAGTTTTGAAGTTTAGTTCCCCAGGATTCATATCGCATACCATATAATTCTACTGTGAATTGCACGCTGTGAAAAAAACTAGTAATAAATCTTATATTCTCATTAATACTTATGTGCTTTTAATTAAGTTTGCTCATAATTACCCAAATGAAAGAAGTTTCACATTGTAGTGGATAGTCGAGAACACTCCTTTGTTTTCTAGAGATTTTTCACGCCATTTCTGAACCGTACGTATCGAATGAGCAAGCACCATACTAGCCAAAGAGTTAAATTTCTGCAAAAGTTAGACAATTTTCAACTGCTAATGAGCACCTGCTTCATTTTTATTTATTACATATACCACGGAGCAATGAGTTTTCTCAGAGACCGGTCAGATTGACAAACCACTTCCTAGCTAGGCCTGTGAGAAGCCATGCGATGCATTTAATTCATATTGCTTAGATTTAGATTTATTTAGTCAAAAGGCAGTAAAAACTTTATGTGACGTATCTCTCATCATTTTAACTATAAACAGTTGAAGGATGAGGAAAATTTAAAGATAAATAAATAAACAAACAAACATAAAATTTGAAAAAGCACGTGGTTAGCGACGTTTAAAAAACTAGACATTTTCGTTCCCGGACTATAGGAAACATATTTGCAAAGGTAAACTAATTCCAGGTTTTATTTTTATGCATTGCTAACAAAATAGTAACTCGTTCATACATTTACTCCTACCACTACATGCAAAAGGAGAGTTCAACGAAACGTGCGCATAGTGAAGCTACATTTACGTCCTGAAGCAAGACAAGGGGCCATCTCAGCATTTGTTCAATGTATCAGGGAAACTGGACAAAAAGTGAAAGATATGGGAGGGGCCATTGACCCGTCATCTGAAGTACATTATTTGTTACAAGCACATTGAGCCTTTAAAAAATATAATACCAAATGTAAACTAATTCATTATATATCATTGTTGGGTTAAAATAAACATTGTTTTTCTTTTTTATGATCAGTATAGTATGTAATTGTTTGGAGACAGTTATGTAACAGAAACTATTTTACTTTTAACTTAAATATGTATACCGACTTCAATTGTTTAATGTCATCTGGCAGTGCCTAGTAAAGTAACGTATATGTATTGTATATGGATTTCTGGTATTGAGCTGTTGATACAGACGCATGATGTACGTAATTTCTACGACGTGTGTTGTAAGCAAATATGTTCCGACCGTTAAGTAAGTCAGTTTTGACAAATCTTACAGATTCGTAAATAAAGAGGCAAGGCAATGGTAAGATTCCAATTGGATTCAGCCGCTCTTTGGAGGAGAATACTAACAGCCGGCTTCACTGATACTTTCCGATCAATATCAGGCAAATGCAGAAGCAATAACCTAACAAACGGGACATAAACCGCGCGAGATATTTCCTTCCTCTTCTTTGCCCTAGTCTCATCAGACACCCACACTCACACACTTACATGCACTACACTACCACATCTCGGGACACCAGTCGGGATCTCAGAGCTTATTACGACAGAGGCGGGCCCCCGCTGGTGGGAGATACCTGACTAAGGAAAACCTCGCATGGCGACCTGTAGGTCGGCGCCAGATCTCGTCATCCAGTCGGGGAAGATTACTGCCACCTTCCGCGATAAAACATGCACTGCACTTTGTGACCTTAGCAGTTGACGTTGCCGGAAACGCTAATCAACCGATCAAAGAACTGTTTAGGCGCTGGGTTCCGTCGTTTAGCGCAGGCGAAGAGCGTTCTCCTCTCAAACACGGTAACCGACGGCAGCAGCCGGGGGGCGCAGGGGAAGAAGACTCACTTGTCGAGGATGAAGAAGCCGACGTAGGGGCTGTCGGGCGCCGAGCGGTAGATGTCGCCCACGAAGTCGCCGGGGCCGACGCGCAGGCGCAGTAGAGGCCACAGGTTGCCCACGAGCGGCGCGGGCGCGGGCCCAGGCACGCCGCGCCGCCGCCAGTAGCCTGCGCACACACGCAGCCCTTCACACCACGCAGACCACTGCAAAGCAACGCTGCCGAAGCAGTAGACAACACCCACTGCTCATGTCTGTCCCAATGCCAATAATAGTCGTCGTATGGAAATTCATCATTGTATCATCATGGCGACATTTGGGTTTAGGCGGAAGAGCGGGCCTGATAACCCAAGCCTCGCCATATTAATGAAGGCAATTATTATTATTATTATTATTATTATTATTATTATTATTATTATTATTATTATTATTATTATCATCATCATGAGACCACCACGTAACATAACTTGCTACAATTTTCTATCATAACATACATCAAAACCCAGCACTCACCGAATTCGCACTCACAAAAAAGACAATTCATAGAACCAGCATTCAAAATAAATATTCTTTCCATCATTCCAAATCAAATTTGCTAACAAATGGACCTGCAGTGAGACGTCCCCCATGTGTAGTGTGTAAGTTTAGAATAAGCTAGTCAGTAAGTAATACCCATTACATACGTAAACCTTAGAAAGTAGTCTACGTTGTATTTACCTTCTGAAGTGCAATGTATAAAAACGAAGTGCTACGCGCACGGCCACGCCGCCCGCTCACGGGCGCGCCATACGGTGACTCTCGCAAACACGCTTCAATCTTCTACCTTGCCAATCATCATCTTCGATGTGACGATCTCTCAATTTGTCGCACAGTATCATACCATGTACTATAAGTCTTGGTCTACCTCTCTTACGTGTCCATACATACAAACCCTTGCAAATTTTGTAATGTGGAACCACGACAACCACAAAATAGAGAATTGCTTGTCGTTGTTGCTTAACCTCTTCAAAGATCTGATATTTGCAGTAAGATATTACTCACAGACGAAGCACATATCGTGAGGTGTGAAATAATTAAATTAAGATTCAGCCCTTGTAACAAACTTGTAACGTACGTTGAAGAGGACCTCCCGTAGAAATTTCGTACAATATATGGTGTAGAATTGTCGAAAATTAAATTATAGAATCTTACATGGAACGTTGGAGACACATATTTTATGTTCTTAGGACATACATTACCTTCTTTTCTGGAGGGTGAACATGGAAGAGAAGGTAACTGTACAGGCCATTTTGAACAGCTTTTGTGAGCAACAATTTAAAGTCCCACCAAAGAACACATAATGAGTTAAGTGATACCAAATGATTCGGGAAGCCCCAATTCACGTAATTCAATTGCTTTTTTTTTACTTCTGCGTTCTTTTTCCTTTAAAAAGAAATGTATTAATTCCTTTGCAACCAATACACAATTTCCATACTCCTGGCAGTTTATATTTCTGAAATGCACATTTGTGCGGGGAATATAATTATTCAAAACAGCTTTTGTGTGAGAGCGTAAGCTTCCACGGCCGGAGTCAGTATTTAATTGCGTAGTTATTGCAATAACTACGCCCGCAATGAAGGTCGCGGAATGGCGACCGAAACGGTGGCACCTGTGCATGGACGCGGCGTCTCCCGGATAGCCAAGTAAAATGCTTTTGAGAGCTTATTACATATCACCCATTCGAAATTTGGTAGAAGTTTGTTAGACAAAATATGCATACAATTGAGTAAATTATTTATTTTCGAAGTGTCGTCGATTTCACCTAAACATCAGTTTATAAAGGGATATTTTATAATAATAATAATAATAATAATAATAATAATTATTATTATTATTATTATTATTATTATTATTATTAAAATATAACTATTGCAAAGTTAGAGATCACTCGTCCTTCTTTTGAAGTTCAGTTCCCCAGGGTTCATATCGCATACCATATAAGGCTACTGTGAATTGCACGCTGTGAAAAACCTCTAGTAATACATTGTATTTTCTCGTTAAATACTTATGTGCTTTTTATTAAGTTTGCTCATGCTAACCCAAATGAACGAAGTTTCATATTGAAGTGGATGGTCGAGTGCACTCCTTTGCTTTCTAGAGTTGTTAATGATGTCTTGAAATAAAACTTAAAACTGCCTTTTGCTTAATATATTGATCTTTATTGCTAGATGTTCTTACATTGAAACGCACTTCACTACTGAGCTCAATCTGAACTCGGAACCGAAGACACTCGCCACAGATGGCGCTGTCGGTTCAGTTTTACAGTATTACCAACAGAAATATCAAAAAATCTCTATGATTACTAACAAGAGTATTTTCACACCATTCCTGAACCATACGTATCGAATGAGCAAATGCGTACAAACCACACCAAAGGGGTATACGAACAAAATTATAACTTCTAGGACTGAATGTTATAATAATCAGATGGAGTTGTTTGCTTACGCTACAGTTGTTATGAAGTGCCGCTTTAGAAAATTATCGTTGTCCATTCCCAATATTGACCTCATAAAGATGATTTGAAGAGTAAGATGAATGTAATTATATTTAAATATACAAGATTCTGACTAGAAATGGAAATTTGTTTTTTATATTTATTTAATTTTCGTTTTGTTTTGTGAGACTGGATATATGATGTTTCAATGGATTTTTTTCTAAGTCTGTGATCCCAGAGATAGTGTGTATTTATGTGCGGTCTGCACACATGATCTTCATGAACAGATGATCTTCGTATTTCCTGGTAGTTGAATTTTTTGTTATCATGTTATTTTTTAATTTAATTTATTGGAGGAGAAGTTTTCGATCTATTTCTAGCCAGACCTTCCTTATGACACGTAAGAGGTTTTATCAAGCATTCGCTTACTGCAATCTTAAGTTCACACCGTCCTAAAGCATAGTATCATTTCACAAAAGTAGAGGGAAATTACAATTATTCAGACGACGTGAACGCAGCGCGGAGGAAAAGAATGAAGTGTTGATATTGAACCTGCGGTTCGTTTTTCATAACCTTTTCCCAATCGCTTCTATGGCGTTGAAGGTAACACTGCAGGGAATAGTGCTGATAATGGAATCTCTGTCTTTGTTGCGCGGCCGCGACTGCTGCGACCTCCCGCGGTTTGTTTTCCTCGCCTCGCAGCGACGCCGCACGGAGCGATTGCGCGAGTCCTGCGATTGCCAGCCCCCCACAACACAACGCTTTTACGTCCTCAGCTCTATGACGTTTGATTGCTCACTCCCCCGTTCCCTTATGACCGTGGGCTTCCAGACGACTTTGATATACAGTAGTATTGAATTAAATTGAATTGAATTTGCATTATTTTACGTGGCGAGACTCGGGCCATCAGGTCCGCTCTTCCGTCTGACCACGCAAATTTCGCTAC
>BOPP01000026.1:37036-55185 GCA_017312745.1 Gryllus bimaculatus | reverse complement strand
GACCGTTGCGTTAATTCGTCACATCTACGACATCGTTTTCATGATGTTTCTTGTTCCTCCATTGTTGCAGACTTCGCTGGCCCGGGCTTAGCCGGCCGCAGCCCGGCCGCGCCCGTCGGCCAAGCCGCAACCGCACCCACCGGAGCCCCTTGGCGTCCGGCGTCGGGCAACGAAGCGGGGAGCGGGGGTGGAGCCTGTGCCGGCGTGGGGGTGGGCGCGGGGCGAGGGGGCCCGGGCGCCCGACGGGCTGCGCGGCGCGCGCTGCTGGTGCTTGGCGCGTGCTGCTGCTGACGGCCTCGGCGGCTGTAAACCTGCTTGCGGCCGCGTGGCTGCCGCTGCTTCTGCTGCTGACGGCGGCCGGCGCGTTGGTCGCTTGCGGCGCTGGCAAGGTAACGCCTCGCACTGCGCCCGAAAGCGCGTTTGAAATTGATGGTCAACGGCGAGAGGGTCCCGCCAGTCCCGTTAAGAGCCGGCTTCCCCACGGCCGGCGGCGGCAGCGCGCTTCCGTCAACACTCTCGCTAAGTGCGAAGCCGGAGGAGGGGTAAGCGCCTCACCTGCCTAGCGAATACCAGCTTTTATGATGGTAGCCTCTTCCCACTTGTGCCGCCGGTCGCTGCGTTTTTCCTGACGCGGGTCCTTTGTCCGTCGTCCGCCGGAAGAGTGGGCGAAGAGCCCTGGCGATTGACGTAGCGCGCGCTGGCCGTGGGGGGTGGGAAGGCCGCCTTAGGGGTATCGGGTAATTTTTTGATCGCTGAAGTTGGTGATTTTCAACCGGTGGACGGCGGTGATCCGGCGCCGACCTATCCCGTTCGGCTTTGGGGTAGTTTTCCCCCAACCAAGGTCATCCTCCCAACAGCACGGCAGTCCTGGTCGGGACAAACTCTGAGCACCCGACTGTCTCCCACCAAGTGGGAGCGTTGTGCATGTTTTATCACCGGACGGTTGGCCGGTGAATTTTCCCTCGTTGGAGTGGCGAGATCCAGTTGTCGACCTACACGGGCGCTAGCTGGCTTTTCCTGCAACCACGGTATGTACCCGCCATGGGGTTTCCGCCCCAAGCCGGGACAAGGTTAGGGCTTTCCCGACTCGTCCCTGGCATGAGTGGTCGTGGTAAGTAAATGGGTGTGTAAGGAAGGGAGTGAGGAATGATCCATGTCCGTTTACGTTTCAACATTCGCAGGGGTTGATCGGAAAAACGTAAAAACTATACGGATCAGACCAGCTACTGCTAGAATTTCCTCCAGAACAGCGGGTTAAACTTCGTTCGTAGTTCTCAAGTAAGTGTAAAAATCCTCCAAAAAAGGGGTACAAAAGGCTTGAAGGTGTGTTATAATTTATCCGCGTTGGCTTGATTCTAGGGAGAACAATGACGCAATCATTCTGTAGCCCCTTTTACATGTAACCGTACGACAATCCTGAAGCTTTTAGGAAACAACGTTTCTCTTTCTTTTCGTTTCCAGAGCCCGACAATAACAGTTTTTTCTACTGAAAAATGGAGTTTTTCCCCGTCAATTATAACCACTTTTTCTCTTCTTTAACAACGTACTAGGGAGAAAGTCCAAAAAAAATAAAAAAGGGAAAAACCGAAATAAAAGAAGAGAAACGTTGTACTGGGCTTGCAGACCAATAGCGAGGTAGAAGATTTTCCGTTCTTTATGGCCGCATCTCACAATCCCGCAACTACTGTCAGCGGCGAAGGCAGGGGACGGATGTTGAAGGCTTCGAAAATTCGCAAGGACAGTGAAACGTCTCAGAATGCCACTTTTCACATTCCATCATGCAATTCCTACGCGAATGCATGCGAGCCAAACAGCTTTTTCCGGAAGACGCGTTCTATGCGGGGAAACTACTGTTCCGCGCGGGCATTGAAGTGCCCGGTGGAAAGAGCGCAACGCCCCCGGATGCCAGCGTATGTAAGCGCGTCGTGGGGTCGCACTACATAAACGGAGACCAACACACGTGGCACTTCGGCGGGGCATCGGCCGGGATGTTGAACAAAGGGCGGGAGTGATGCGCACTGGGACTTTTCTTGGACGTAGCGTGGGCCAGGCGGCGGTGGGGAGGAGGCAAATGGGGGCGGTGGGGTAGGCGGTCGAAGGGCCTATCATGAAGGCCAAGGACAGACAATGCCGTCCAGTTTTCTTGTTCTAAGCGGCGTCGGCGACAGGTGATAAACGCGTTGTCTGTGCGTGTAGGGTGCCTCGGGGCGGAGGGGCCGGCAATTTCATTCTCGTGTCTTGCGAGACGCGAAAGATGGTCTCAAGGTCGTGCGGTGCTTCCATCCGTAGTATCCGTAGTATGTTGCGGTGTGGTAGCTTTCGTAAATTCTCTTCTCCTTGTAATGAGTCTATTTATTTTAGTTTTTTGTAAGCAAGCGTAGTTGTTTAATTGAACCACGGTCTAGAAGTTTGTGAAATAAATCTTGTTTTACAAACCAGGCTACTCTCGTCTATGTTTCGATTACAACACCCTATGACGCCGCACTTAGCTCTAGGGGTTGGTTTCTTTTCAAAGTCCCGCCGCAACTAATTGAGAAGTATTTTTTTTAACTGCGAGATTAAATCTTTAGATGGTAATAAATGGGTGCCGAACGATAAAGATGACGCTGCATCGATCATGCTGATGACGTGAAAGTGTTGGAATTCGCGAATGAAGTTAAAAGGAAACGCTGAAAACACCTTTTTCAGTAAATTCATTTTGAAGTTGATCAGGATTTTGGAATGTTGAATCTAAGAGGTGAGAAGTAACACCTGTCCCATTCCATCACAAGAGGTGCGTTTTCGAGGTAGAGTGGGAGGTGGAAAGGTTTGGGTTTTTAGTCCTGACAGGGGCGCGGGGCGGGGGGGTCATAGGGGCAAGACGACCGCGGCGTGGCAAGGGAGAGGGGAACGGGGGGTCCTGCTCAAATTCGGTGCGGTAACTATGGACTGCTAAGTGGCTGGGGCCCTGCAGCACATTTCATGTTCATTGTAAACATCACTAGGGTAGTTTTTTGATGAATTTTGCATATTTTTTCTCGGTCCCGTGAGAAACACTTCTTTAGTACTAACATATTTCATAGGGTTTTTGGAGATGTTTCTGGACATGTATTTGATTTGGATTTTTGGTTAAGGAAAGGCATTTTCAGGGGGTTTGAAGTCTTGTGGTTTTGGAGTTTTGAGGTAAATAGATTTATTTCAGTTTTTTAGTATTAACCTTCTTGTAAAACACGTTCAATAATTTGAATTTGGAAAATCCTACAATGGTCTTCCGTGTATGAGTGTAAAACTTTTAAGTTCACATTAATAAATTGAAAATCAATATTAATAAAATATGTATTCACTATAATAAATAATATATTAACTTCAATTCTTAACCAAGTTTTATAGTATTCCAATTTATATTGCTGAAATATTTTAATTCATGGCAAATTATTGACTTAATGAAGAAAAAAAATATTTCAGCGTGTAAAAATCTCGAAGTGGATACGTTTGAGGGGCATTTTAAAGGCATTTTAAGGGGCCATTTTGAGGCTTTTAGGGCAATCAATGACTCTTTTTAAGGGGCATTTTATGTAGTTTTTTTAGGTTATCTAAATCCTAGCCCCTGAACATCACATAATTACAACATTCGGACACATATACCCCGAGTATGTGACAGTGCGTGTTTTAGTAAGGTCGACACACAATCAAAACAAATTTTAAAGTGTTTAATGCTAGTGTTAACCTGTGGGGGGAAATTGAGTAAGCCGTTGTCCTACTCACTGTTGTATGCAAGTACGCTCTGAAGAAGGCCACAATACGGCTGTTTCCGAAACGTTAGCGTACCATGTCCAGGTGGACAGGCGGGCTCGTCCCCGGATAGGCGCTAGAACACCAACTCCCGGCGGGGAGCCTACGCAACCAAGTTGAGTAGCCCCCTACCCTCTGAATCGGAAGATTTTCTGCCTTCTTGAATCTTCATGTCCATTTTATTTTTTCATATGATTGTTCCTCATTTTCGGTGTAAACCTTAATTTTAATCCATATTTTTGACACAAGGATTCCATTTAAACTTTTCTTTGTAGTCTAAATTTGCATTTCTTTCTCTCAATGGGAGGCCTATGGTTTATTTCCAAAATTGATGATAAATAGTAAGTTTGAAAACATACAAACTTTATTTAAAAATAAAAGTACTACATTTTGCCATAAAAGGAAGACAACCGTGCATTGGATGTTGTCCGTGAATTTAAATAGACAGGGCAACGATGGCATGCCACGCGGGCAGAAAGGGTTTCAAGTGCCAAGGTCACACGTAAAAGTCGCGCGTAGTTCCAAGCACCTCGGCTTCACGCACGCTTTATTCTGTAATTAATTTTCATTTGCTGCATGTTCAATCGTTTTAGGTGCCATTCGTCAGATGTATCGTAACTACTGCAAACAGCTTAGGCTTGGTCTTTTACCACAGATCGACTGGAACGTTTGTGGAAACATTCAGCCCACCCCAAAGTGGAATTGGAAAAATTCTGTGGGTGTCCGTGCCGCAACCTAGATGGCGCGGAATAACGAAGTTTGGAGCGTTGACGTAGAACGAAGAGATAAACAAAACAAAGACACAGCACACTACATCGTGACTTCAATTGCGTCATTGTCCTTCATTAAACACTAGCTTTGTTTTAACTCTTCACCTCTTACATAATTTCCTTTTATTTTGTTGTATTGTGGTTTTATAAATATACATGTTATAAGATATTGTCCATAAATATTGTCAGATCTTCTTTCTTTTCAGTCTTTTCCTAATACCATATTAATTCTGGAGTCCACCCATTTGCTCCTAGCCTGACATCGTTTATATTAAATTATGAAAACTAGGGAAAATGCTCGACGAGATGTCAAATACATTTTGTAAGAAAGATCCTCTCAAGATTTTGAATGAACACCAGTGGCGGCTCGTGCTTTGGTTGGACAACTCCCTGATAATTGAATAAGTTATCAAAATATTTTAAGAATATACATTTTCCTTTTAATGACATTCAATATTCAAGATATTGCAGCAATATCGATGTGTATGAAATCATTTTGAATCCAAAGAGCGTCTAACTTCGGCTCTCTTCTGCTCCTTCCGTGCTCTTGGCTGTGTTACTGTGTTTACTGCATTTACTCTTTGGCCCTTTGCTTTAACACGGAAAACACGGGACGTTTTGGTTGGGCAACCAGGTGGATGGGGCTGTCTCGCGTTGCGAGGCGACCGAGGGAGTCTCCGGGGAATCCCATTGTTTTGTTTTCCTCCCACTCGCTTCAAGGTAATTTCATGAATTTCGCTTGATTTTGAAAGTACACAAGTTCAGTCAATTATTGACGACGTTTAATGCATTATTTATGATGTTTAGAGAATTTGTTTTCGTTTGTTATTAGATTTATTGGTTTAAAATGTACCCTTGATGAATTCTTTGAGTAAAGTTGGCCGTTCTGGAAGGAAGTCCCTTTCTCGGTAGATAATATTTCCGCTTGCAGTAGCGTGCGTGGAGAGCGCTGGTAGGAATAAGTGCGTGTGTGTAAGAATTTTTATTACAAAATACACTAGGGTAGTGAAATTTTCGAAATGAAATAATTTTATTTGTGTGAAACGTGTCGCGTAATGTGTTGGAGTTGAACTTAAGTACCCAGTGAAATTCAAATTGATCACGTGCGTGGAAGGCGTATATACCTAAACGGACACGACAATAATGGTGTAAGTAATCTTTTAATAGACTTTCAGACTTTCATTTAACTCACTTTTAATTAATTTGAATTGCTTACATTTTTATTATACATTCGTATTTTGAATTTTGGAAACTACATTTCCGTCATTCGGTGGAGACCTTCAGTCTGTTGGGGCACCAGCCGCCACTGATGAACCATCAACCAAATCTCTAATCTTAGTAGTGGTATGGAAACTTCATAATAGGTTAAAAAATATTAGGCTCTAAACTCTTTACGTAAAACGTAAGTTCAAGCATAAGCACGAGCACGTGTGAGCTACCTGTTGTCTTGGGAGGTGTACGGGATGCACAGGAATGTGCAATTGCGGTGTCGGGCCTTCCATTCGACGAAAAATACGTCTACCATAAGGTTGGCTGTGCACGAGCTAGCGCTGCTGTGCGGAGTAGGTAGGGCAGGGCAAGGCACGCTCGCTCGTTTACAGCCAAATAAAGCTCACGCGTCATCCTTCCCTTCCTCGTGTCACCAGCGTGACGGCCGAAACGTTGGCAACTGTGACTAGGACGCGACGTGTCTCGGACAGCGGATGTGAATGCCTATGCTTTCTTTGAATAAACCTGTTAAAATACTACATGAATGTGGAGCTTCCCACAATATACCCACCAATAACGTAGTATGTTTAGAAAACACTTTTTAAGGCACGCTACAGACCAAAGAATGGCTTTCATTTTGTTTTGACTAAAAGAGCTGCAGGACAATACAACATATGTTGTGTACCCACTTTTTTGACAACTACGTGAGTTGCAAAAATTTGGTTTTATTTTCTCATTTTGCACTGTTCTTCCAAGGAACGTCACGACAGTTTAGATATTTTAAGATTAGAATTTGATGAGATACGGAGAATATTTGGTAACTGAGGCACAGCTTATGTTTACTTGAAAGGTAATGATGTACGATATGACTGTAAATATCTTAACTTGTCCCTTGCAATATAGTTTCATATCGAAATGGATTTTTCTTGTACGGATTCATTGATGCTCGTATAGCATAAAGTTATTATTGAGTAGTTTAAGAAAATAAATATTTTAGAGAGAATCATTACTCTTTCACATTTGAAAATACACAAAAATAGTATGGATCTCAATTGTTTTGTGTGTGCTGGGATAGTTGTATGACATTTCGTTGGTGAATTAGAATTGGTTATAAGCATTAACTATTTAAAACAATATCTATTTAAAAAATGACAGAAGAAACATTTGTATCCGATATTTCATGGAGAATTAGTGTTAAAAAGAAAGTAAACGTGAGAATTAAAATGAAACAGAATAGAAGAACATGCTAAGAGTATACTGACATCATACAAGAGAATAATGAAAGGTCAATGAAATAACTAATACTTTACTATGGGAACAATATCCATTCATTATCAAGAAATAGTTTAAAAAATGCAAAAAAGTTCTTATGTCATGGCGAAACAGAATTTCTCATTATTTTAATATTTCACTGTCTTATGTGTTAGGTTGACTAATTTTTTATTAGCTATTTTTTGTTGTCATTGCTTTCGTTTATAGATATCAGAAATTATAGCAGAAACCTTTAAACGGATTTAGTTTTCTAAAACATCAAGACATAACGCGTGAGTAGTAAACTCCCGTCGGTTGAAGACCTCTTCTACAAAGCGCCATCTTTTGTCACCAACATGACGTGCGGTGCGTGGAAATTGTGCACTTGGCAATGGGGAGGTCCCGTGTGTCGCCGACCCTGAGCAGATGGCAGCACAAAGAGGGGCGAGAGATGCGCGTCCGACGACGTCTTCATTCAGCCTTCATTTAGCGCAAGAGAGCCACGCCTCTTAACAGTCAGTAGGGGTGCGCGCCGTAATGAGAAGGTGCGCACTAGCAAAAAATTCTTATGCCACAAATACATGCAACTATTATTTTCAGTTAGGATTTTCAGTCTTCAATGCTTTAGCTTGTTGTTTTGAATGAACTTGGAGAATGATAAAAAATGTTCGTTGCTGGACTCAAGTTGTCCTGAGTCAAGTATTTAACGTTTACCACCATTGAATATTTTTACGAAGGCGTTTTACTTATACTTACAAAGAGAAAACAATATGTTATACTATTTCAGTCATAATTTCATACTTCATTAAGTTGCTCTTACAAGCTTAAATTTGTTTACAACTAGATAAGTGTGTACCAGAAATGATTTTAGGAATTTTTTCACATTTTGTTTATTTTGTGGCTTAAACACTATTTTGCCCATGATGTAGAACTAATACTAAAGTATTTAACTTTGAATTTATTCCCGATTGCGAAGCACCTAATTGTGATCTGCAGTAACAAATCTGAGATATTTGTCAAGCTGCCAGGCGTGGCGCGCATGCTCAGAAAACGAAAATGAGACATTAAGCTAGTCAAATGTGGTCGGGCACCTGTACCTGTGCTGTAGTAGCCTACAGAAGTACGAAGTAACACTACCGTCCTTCAATGAGCAATGGCGTAAGGGTCATTCATGCAAAAAAGTAGATTTTATGACATGACTCCTTCAAACTTGAAAATATTTTGGAATATTGTTGTCCAAAGTTAATGCTTACGTCGTTGAGGAACAATATTAAAATGTTCTAACTGATTGATTGGCAACAATGCGCTCCTAAAATCTAAGACTTCTTGTGAACACCCCTATTTTCATTAAAATGTTTTGCCCTCTATTAAAGATTCTAAAAATTCTAAAAATTTGTGAGGATATGTAAAGTGCGTAGTGAAATTATTCATTAATTTTTTTCTTGCTATTTTTTCATACTTCAGGTGTATTTTACCAGATCTCATTCAGGTGTAATGTCCGTACTCCATTCTTATAAGAAATGTAAAAACAACAACTTTGAAGCCATTTTTGAAAAAAAAATGTTGGTGCTTCGGGTAAAGTACCCTCAAATTTTAAAGAAACATTTTAAAAATCTCGATGTTTCGACTCGAGCCTGATGGACAGAGGTTTCTTCAATTTGGAAAAATCCTACGCATGGTTTAGGTGCTAGTGGTATTCACAGACGGCCAGAGAGGCGGAAGTACGTTTTGAAAAGAACCACGTGTTCGGTATCAGGGGCCCCAAAACATGTGTTTCCGTTGAAATTTCGAAATCGATTTTCCGCAGCATTACATAACTTTCCCTGTACTACATATACTCCGTACATACAGGGAAGTAAAAATGTTACTTGGAGTAGTCGGCACTTTTACTTACTAATTCAACGACAGTATAGTTTCAGTTATTAGCTGTTTAATTTTACTTTACAGTAAAGCTTGACAGTTACGACGATAAAAACCGATTACTAAGTCAAAGAAATTATATAAAATTTGTTTTACTTACTTTATTAATAAAATATACAGCTATTTAACTCTCAATAAATTCAGTCAAATTATTAACAGTTTAATACGTTTACTGTAAATCCATACATTTAAACCACTAAGAGTTTTCGCATAGAAAGAAATTTGAGCATTCTTCTCAACCAATTTTCGTGATTTTGTTTCTTTAATTGAAAGATAGCCGACCGTAAATGAGTTACTTGTTGCTCTTTTTTTTGTTATTTAAGGTCGCATCAACTTCTAGGTTATTAGCGACCGCTATTTCTTGCAACGGTATTGTAACTGTGAGGATGACACGATATGATGATGATAGGGGGTGAAAGGACGAACACAATACAACCCGATGCGGAACTGGAACCCGCAATCCATCGGTCCTAGATCGCTACGGCACTACTGCCTTAGCGATCTCGGCCACAGGATCGGCCAGTTACTCTTGTTAATTGCTGTTTATATAAAAAAACAACAACAAATTGTAGAAATGTTTTAAAATTAATAGACGAACGCTTATCGTCTTTTGTTCATTACGATGTTTTGTTGTCTTTGATGTTTTGGCTTGCGTGTTGCAATGGATATATCGAAAGCAGTCGACGTTGCATAGCTGTTTTTTTAGTTTAAAGATTAAATGACGTTTTAAGACTGTAAGATTAGTGTATGTGAACGGAATACCTAGTAATCGTCTGACATGTGTCTTTAAAGAAAATGTTCCGTGATTACAATTACACTACGTGTTGCATTTAGTTTTAAAATTACAGCGGATAGCAGTAGGTGGCTATGGCGTAGCGTGACTTTCTTATCAAGTGAAGCTATCGTGGACAGCAATGGGTCGCGTATGTGTGGACATGAGACATCGGACATTAAGGCACTAAAACCACACGTTTTAGGCATCTAAACATATTCTAAAAAATAACATAAATGGCAATAAACACTCGAAATAGAGAAAAGCCTCTTATACTAAAATTATTTGAACTTTTATAATAATTATATATAATAATATATAATATTATATATTACGTATAATATTTTATATTATATGTAATATTATATATATTATATATAATATTATATGGGATTTTTTCTAAAAAGTTTTTTAAATTGTTATTTCACATTTGATCTCTCCGAAGTTTGCACTAATGTATAGGCTGTAGTGGTGTAAAAATTAAAACAATATAAAAACTATATTGAATACCGAGTTTTCTGCGCATGGATCATATTTCAGGTAAAGGTCGCAACAAAATCCTTTGCAACGGGTTTTGGCCGAGCAAAAGACTAGCCTCCATCTTCATTCACTCATGGTTAAGGAATATTTTCCATAAGCGGCTGCGGAGATGGTGTAATGTTTAGCGTATCGGACTTTTATACCCACGTTGGCGAGTTCAAACCCGATCGAAGCCGTGGGTTTGTAAGGACGAAAAGATCCTTCATACGCCCTCCTTCGGAGGGGAAGTAAAGCCGGCTGTCCCATGTCAGTAGATGTAAAAGATCCTCAAGCCTAAATGACGCTAAATTCAAATCGCCTGTTTCGTCGCCCAAGAAATACCTCCTTTGATCGCTAGTTGGTGTTTGCGTGTGTTTGTGTGTGTTTGTTTATGTGTGTGTGTTTGTGTATGTTTCTGTATGTGTGTGTGTTTTTGTATGTATGTGTTTGTGTGTGTGTGTGTGTTTGTGCATGTGCGTGTGTTTGTGTGTGTTTGTGCATGTGCGTGTATGTGCGTGTGTTTGTGTGTGTTTGTGTATGTGCGTGTGTTTGTGAGTGCGCGCGTGTGTTTGTGTGTGTGTGCGAGTCTGTTTGTGTGTGTGCGCGCGTGTGTTTGTGTGTGTGCGCGCGTGTGTTTGTGTGCGCGCGCGCGTGTACGAGACACGCTGTATAACGCGCATGGTGTGGAAGTTGGTGACGCTGATAGGTTCGTATGTAGTGTGTTCAAGTGCCCTCTATAGGGAATCAGGAAAGAACAGTACGTTACACCGCTCTGCCGGTTGTCTCTTGAAAGTGCTCGAAGTGAAGTCAGCGAGTCTGTGTGCGTTCGACATCTCTATACGTAGGGGCCGCGAAAAAGGAACACTGAGGTGAAGTGCATTTTTGAACAGCGCAGGGAGTGTCAGAAGGTAATATTCATGCCAGAATTTTGTGTTTGGCGAACACAAAACTTTGCAAGAATTGAAGCACGCCATCAGGTCCTAAGATAGTTTAGACTAAGCTGCAGAATTTGTGCTGGGAAGCTCACATATTCTCCATTTAGTCCTGATCTATCCCCATGCGATTATCTAATTATGCGCCCTGGCGATATTTATGGCCGTCGATTTGCTTCGGACGAAGAGGTGAATGTCTCGGTGCAATAATGGTTCTGTAGGCAACTGTCATGATGTTTCTATGAAGGCATTGGTCATCTTGTCTCACAATGGAGTAAATTTATGGTGATTCCTTTTGAAATAATAAACAGCTTAATTACTTGTTTCACATCTGCCTCGTTTTCATTTGCATGACAAGCTGGATGTTCACCGTTTGAGGCCGCAGCGGCGAGAAGGGACTTTACCTGTATCGTCCCCCACTGCGGGGAGGGAGTGCTCCACTTTAGATGACAGGGGTGCCATCGTAGCGGCGGCGTTGACAGCGGCTGCCAGCAGGGGCGCTGGAGGTCACTTCAGCCTGTAAGTAAGGAAAGGCATTATTGTCGTTACTTAGATAGAGAAAGTAACGGATGTTGGAGCTTTTAACTTTTCATGTTTGTATAACTTCACGTTGACTAATATTTATACCGAGATATTAAAGGATTTGTATTTGCTATCCAATATACTATAAGATCTTCGAGAGAAATAGGAGAGGTGACAAATGGGGCAAGTTGTGGCGAGGGAGGTGTGGCGAGGGAGGCGTGGCGAGGGAGGCGTGGCGAGGGAGGCGTGGCGAGGGAGGCGTGGCGAGGGAAATATGAGAAGACAAATCTAGTCAAGTTAACAATCAGATAATTCGTAATCATGTCAAAATGAATTAAAAGACCGTAAAAAATTAATCCATGTATGTACCAAGGGCGTTATCTGCTTCTAATGATCGAGCGGCAACAAAAAGATCTTGGGCTTTTTAGTCGAGCGTTAGAACCCTTATAACGCTCTTGGTTCATAAATAACTATTGTTTACATATGTTCTATAAAAATCTGTTTCGCGAGAATGGCATATTTATCAAAAGAGTTTTGAGTACTGGTAAAATCTAAACCCGAATGTCCGCTAAAAATATTTTTAATGGATGCTCGAGCACTTTAACGGACGTTGCTAGGGACGCGGTCTTAATGCGTTGTTTTGATGGTTAGTTTCTACGGTGCTAAACGCATGTTTACCGCCTTAAATAGAAAATATATATAAAACTAAAACTGTAAAAATGTGAAAAAACCTATAAAAATGTAATGAATGTGAATGTCGTAGATAAAAGCAAAGAAAATGTAATAAACAAGGTGAAATCATTTTAAACATTATGTCGGGCTGTCCGAAATTATCAGAAAACGGATATCTTGGAAATTTATAACCAACTTGCAAAACTGGTTCATCAAGAATTTGCTGTTAAATACGGTCTATTTGTTACTCCTACTCCATATCACAAAGATACTACTGCCCCGGTATTGGAGACAATGAAGTGTGATGTACTGGAACCGGTTTGTTATCACGGATAAAACAGTTCATTATAACAGCTCTGGTATCCTTGTCATTGACAAAACCAATAAGATAAACTCTATAATTGACATTGCAGTACCCCTGACCCATAACATCGGGAAAAGTGAATAAGAGAAAATCAGGAAGTACGAGCTTGCAATGCAATTGAAACAGTACTGGCGGTTAGAGAAAATAATGCTTTGATTTTTTCCGATGATGATTCCGATGATTCGTATTAAAATTACGAATCATGAACGAATATACTAACTAGATGCTGGTTCATCTCTTCGTCTTTCTCGGAGCGAAATTCATAACTACATTAGTACCTTACCGTTTACTGCGTTTTTGGTTAATTATGGTTGCATAATTTTTCCAATTTTCAGACAGAGAAAAAGAAAAAAATCTTTAGGAATTTGATGAAATAAGTATCTTAGTAGAATTTCATAGACAAGTATGTTTAAAGCATTATTAAATGCAATTCAAAAGGGTCGTGGGGCCAGCTTTTTTGCCTAGCTTATGATAGGAATTAAATCTTCATTCTCGACTTTCTCCTGTGAACAGACATTACCTGTGGCACTGGACCTAAAGGTTTGAGTTGTGGAAGCAGACTGACCCGATTCCAATAGGATTTCGCGGAACTGCGTTCCACATACGCTCGTAGGAGGAGGTAAGGCAAAGAAGTCTGGAGATCAAACGCAAACATGAAGTCAGGGGTGATGATCCTACCTCGCACGTGCCTTGCTTGGCTCGCATGCCGTAGAATCACAACACACAAGATTTTTAGACTTCTTTGACTAGAAGATTACACTGCAATACGGTACATGGCATTACTTTTTGGAAAATGATGATATAATCTTGCGATGATATTCCAAGTTGCTTGCTCCGCCAATAGAATTTCATATTCATTCAATTGTAATATTGACTTTAACTATCGAATAAATGGCTCATAAAAGTGAAATTGAAAAATCGATATTCAATGTATTATGAAAATGATGTGAATCATGATATATTCTACACAATATGACATTCAGTAAATATGAAATTAAATATGAATTAAATAAAATCAATCAATTTCTGTTATAAAATAGTTTTGTCTGTGACAATGTTTGTAACTTATAAAAAACATTCAAATGTACTTATGTCATTATGACATGACCCCACTCGCAAAATTAAGAAGTACGTGTTGTATTGCTCTCAAAACAGCAATGAACAATTTCTGAGATTTTGTTCAAATTCTGTTGTATCACTTGTGTTCAGAAAAGAAATCACTCTTCCTGTATTTTCTCATCAAATGGTAATTACCAACTAAGAATATGGACTTATGTTTCGGTATCTCAAGATCTCTTCTAGAACTCTCATTGGAAGTTCTTATGTCATATACTGTTAATGTTGGAAGATTAGAAACTTTATGTTACACTTACAGACTATGAAATTAGAAGATTTAAACACCATAAGAGTAGCAATAAGGGAATAATGTATAAACTGAATTAACCTTTGAACAGATTAATTCGGTAAATCACATATGTTAACGAAAACATTATTCTTCATTTCTGGGTTAGTATTTTGAGAGTAAATTAAGCAGAGTTTCTGAGCAATTGAAAATGAGAAGTCTTAGTCTTCCATTCCTTCTTCATTCGATTTGAAACCAAATTATGTTAACATTAATAAAACCTGTTGAATTAGTACAAAAACTGTATCAGAAAATAATTTAAAAAATACAATTTTTTAAGAAATGTTTAATTGTAGGTAAAATATACCTTGGAATGTTCTGACATATGTTCTCACACACTGGTGACTGATTGCTCTTGATCGAACGGAAAAAACAGGTGAACAATTTTTGAAACAGAAATTACAAACCTCAAAGCCCACATTCGGGCAAACATTTCGAAAAGAAGAGAGCGATGTCAACCTACATTCTATTTATTTTTCAAAATAAGTACTTCATCACTGATTTTAAAACAAACACATGGTTTGCGCTAGGGTCTTTTTCCACACTGCAGCTTCTTTCCGTGCCTTGCACCCTTGAATTGCAAGTGCCACGCCCTCCGTTGCTGAAAGAAGCCGAAATCAATGAGTTTCCGGGTCGGGCCGAGAGTCCACGTGCAGGACTGGCCTCAGGTGGCTGTGTGCAGAAGCTGTGTGACGTCCGTTTAAGTCATGAATTATGTTGTCTCGTAAGTAGGACCGATATATGAGCCAAGCGTCGCTTCCAAATGCAACAAACTAACAATCATGCCTTAATAATACTGACTTCTAAATGGCACCAGGCTACCAAATTTGATGAATGTCACTTTAAGCGTAGTTGCGATATGGCATAATTGGCTGACCTCAGAAGTGATTTCTGAGTTACGTTCGCTATAAAGAGTCTCTTTGAACTAAAAACATATGATAAATCAGAATTGATGATAATCGTCTGAAGGGTCGTAGTATGCTGTTGTTCAATGAACTTGTATACATTGACGACACACATTTCAAACGGTAGTAACGGAACGATCAAGGTCTGTTTAGAAATTTAATAGGCTACTCAATGACGATTGTAGACATTTTTATAGTTTACATACAATCCGACTTTCATTTATAAGGTTCCCTGCTGATTTTCATTTAATTTGAAATATTATTGTCATAACATTGGAGGGAAAGGCTCAGACTACTTTAGAAATAGACGACAAAAAGAAATTTTAACACATTTCAGACATGCGAATGAAAGAGAAATATAAAAAATGCTGTTATCGTTATTAAGTATTCTTTTCCTCTCTTTGTGCTACCCCACATTCACACTGCACATAAATTGTGATGTATTGTTGTGTCAACGAGAAATTTCACCAAATGTACAATTGGACTTTCTTACTCTCGCCATTATCCGACGCCTTTTCAATATTTCTAAGAAAACTTTCTCCCTCAGGAAGGATTACGATAATACTCGCCCATCTCAAATCCTCCCATATTCGAATCGGGCGAAAGGCGAGGGTATTTTTGTAATGAAATAATTAAGTGAATGGCTATGGCGAATCACTATGACGCTCATTAATTCGAGTCACCCAACCAGGATGTTTGTACATCCGCCTACCTCTTGGTCGTTTCAAGACGAAACGTGAGGGCTGGCAAATATTTCGTGTGGCTAATTTAATAAACAGCTTAATCGGTGCTCATAGAGCCTTTAGGAACTTTTAAATTATCACTTTTTTGATATATTTTTGCCTAAAGGATACTTCTTAGTTTATATAAATACTCTGGGAACGTTTACACGTTAATAATCTCATTACCAATCTGTATGTGCCTTACTAATCCTCATTACCAATGTCCAGGATGGCAGAATGGATTGAATATGTGTAGCTATGTTTTACATTAGGTTTTGTTAAGTACTGAATGTAAAACTAACATTTTTCAAAACCACCAAAATGTTAACGGTGCACCAAAATGTTAACGATTAAGTTTTTATGTTTGTGTATGAGTGTTTTTTGTAAATTATTATCAAAATTCAATGATTTATTAGCGTTGATTCTTCACCGACATATAGGAAAAAATCGTTCTCCTTGTTCTCGCGACAGCAAGTCGATTGCTTCACTTGAACACGTTGTAGGATAACAACCAAAATATGTTGCTCATTTTCCGTTGCATACAGTTTGTGTAACACACGCTTCATTGCCTTATTATAAAAAATGCTTATTGTCTGTACCCTGCCTTGATTCAACTTAATGTAGTAAAAGTTTTGGGGTTGGGATTTCAGAGCTCAGGAAAGAACCATAGATTTCACTTACCCCATAGTACGATACATAGTTTGTAACCGATTCTTTACATTGCTTAAATAAACAAATGAAAAATTATAGTAAAAGGTCAAAGTGCGAAATCACAAAATGTTAGCATTGCGTTAAAGAAAATTCGTTGTGTTCAGTGACCTCTGAGTGGGCAACTGGCGGAGGATCCATCTCAGGTGCAGGGTTGAAGGTTAAGTGTCACGAACAAGACCATTCCGGTCCAGTAGACCTGGAGAGAGCGCTCAGGGCATCAACTGATGTCACTGAAGTGCTCTGAACAGGAGGTCCTACGGTTCGAGCCTGGACGGCAGTGAGATATTCGGCACCGCCTGGGTAGGAAGATCGAATTCAGCCACTGCCTGGAGGAGAATTCTAGCGATCGGCTGCGCTGACCGGCAGTTTTCCTTGGTTTCCCCCGATCGACACCAGGCGAATGGCGGAGCAGTATCTTAATAAACGAGCCACGCACCCCGCGGGATCTTTCCTTCCTCTTCCTTGTCCCATCCTCACCCGTTACTTACAAACATGTTTACTTACATGCATTACACTACTACGTACGTCGGGAGACCAGCTAGGAGCTGAGAGCTTATCCCGGCTGGGGCGGTGGCGCGCCGGTAGGAGATACCTGGATGTGGGAAAACAGCACACCGACGTGTATGTAGGCGCTGGATTTCGCTATCCAGCTGGAGAAGACTACTGCCACTTGACTTACAGGATTAATGGACAGAGTAGTTGATGCGCACGAAAATACGGAATAATCAATCATAATAAATCGGGCCGAGTAATTTGAACATCGTTCTAAGGTTCACATTTCGCACAGCCATGAAATCTAAATTTATAATTTCAAATATTCGCGTAAATTGACGGAAACGAGGCAGACCTTGGGTATGTAAGAGATGTCACCGATTTTGATAGACCTCCAGGAATTCGAGGAATATACAAAATCGTATATGTTTCTCGTTATCAATGCGCGCAGAAATCGTTAGAAAACTATTCAGCTTCCGGCCATGTGAGAGGAGGACCATGTGAGAGGCATCAGTGGTTTCTTTAGAAATCCAAGAAAACTGAAAAAATACAGAAACAATGAAATTTAGATTTTGACTGAATAATGCAAACAATAGATTACGTCAATCCGGAATTGAAAAATGTGATATTGAGAGTACATTTTCATAGTTTGTGTCACTGCTTGGGACGCAGTTGACATCATGCTATGAGGAGGAAAGAAGCTTTAGTTTTCAAGTGTGCCAATTTTCATGCCACCTTTTGCTGCTTCGGGACCCCATTTTCGACAACTGCTGTTGCAGTCTACTATTATTTAAAGATAAAAGTTATTCAAATGTTTGTAATTGAAGTAAAAATTAACTTCCGTAAAAGCTGTGTGATTTTTTTACGTACTATGTTATTCATTAAAGTCTGATTTGAGCAATCAAAAGGAAAAACTGTTGGGAGGTAAATAGCGGAGAACAATGTTCAATATATCTATTTTCAAAATGTGGTAGAAAATTGGAGAACGATTTGAAAAATAGAGAAATTCATTTAAACTTAAAATTAAAACTTATATTTAGACATGCACAAAAAATGTAAATTCAACAATATCCACAACATGTATTAATTTTCAGATGAATTTAATCAAAGAATGTTTCAAAATGTTGACTCCAATCATTGTTATCAGCTGTTTTTACAAGAGCTGCAGTTATTTTAATATCGTAAGTACCTACGTAAAATTGTTTCCAACATTAT
>BOPP01000026.1:5665-36984 GCA_017312745.1 Gryllus bimaculatus | reverse complement strand
TCCGAAAATATTATAAAGTTTCCCAGAAATTCCGTGTGTCACTATCAATAAATTTACAAGTAATTTCTCTTTTTAATCTCTTCATTTAACCAATGTTCCCGTGTTTTCCATGATTTCAATTAGCTCACGAAACGTTGTAGACGAGTATGTCATCATGCTCAATAGCAATTAGTGGAATGAAATGCCGCTGAAAAAAAAACAACATTTAGGTTCCTAAAAGAGGAAGGCTTGACAATAAATGAATTAAACCGAGAATTCCAGTGTTAGGCAAAACGGCACCCTAAAGGGGTCCAAACAATTGCCATGAAGGACAACGTGGAAAATGAACTCTCATATCAGGGCAACTCAACATCTTACCGTCATCTATCTCCTGCGCACATGAACAGAGCAGTTTGAGCAGACCGACTGAGATGGTCCAATAGAACCATTATCGCAACTGCAGCGACTCTGACCGGGAGGCCCTAGGGTTCGAGTACCCACAGTGGCGGTTTTTAGACAATAGAGAAGTCGAATTTATGCGCTGCCTGGAGGAATATTGTACCGGCCGGCTCCACAAGTAGTATTTTTTCCGTGGTTTCTCCATTTAGTACTAGGCAAATACCGAAGCAGTACCCTACCAAAAGGTCCACTGATCGCGCGCGATCTTTGCTTCTTAACGTCATCTCTCCGCTTACTCTTATCAAACACACACACACACACACACACACATATGCATTCATGGAACTAACTGCCAATGTAGTTGATGTGCCCGAAGACATTAAGCTACTCACTAGCTCGCTCACGCACTCGCTCACTCATTCACTCTTACTCTCACTCACTCACTCGTTCACTTACTCATTCACTCATTCACTAGTTAATTTACGTATTCAGGCATTCACTTGTTCACTTACTAATTCTTGCGGCGGCACGTTCGCCCGACGCCCGACCTTCGTCGCTCTGGACGACAGTCAACAAGTGTCCACTTCGCTTCGCAGAGATTTGGTCCAACAGAAATAGTTAATGAACAGAAAAAGTACATTTCAAGATTGTCAAATGTAGCGTTATTTTCATTAAGGAAGTCCAGAAAGGAAAAGTCCAGTCTTTAGAAATTTCCATCAACTTTTTGCCTTAAGTTACGTCCATTGTTTATTAAAGATTCAGCCAACATTTCCAGTATTTACAAGTATGCAGGACCATAAGTAAAAACGTGAGGCCCCGGGACTATTGATAACAATGGGACGCCCCCTTTCCTTATTTTTCCGAACCTAACAACTTACTCGTACGATTAATCATTTTATTAATAAGGAAACCTAGTTTTTATACTTAAATAGTAAGAACAAAAAATTCTGTATATGCTTTGCTAATGTGTGCTACTTTATTAGGTTATATGCGATTCCTAAGTAATCTGATTCTAATTTGAAAAGTGAAATATAAAGTTGTTTGGAAAGTTTAATTTTGTAAGCGCACATCCTTTGTGTTATGTCCATTTCGACAGATGAACCTTAACACGAAGGGTAGTTTTTCAGAAAATGAACCTCATTGTATTAGATATTAGGTGAAGAAATCCGACGTTTCCTAAGTGTTTATCATAATCAATGAAACGGGCCTGCCTTTCGGGTCGCTCCGACTGCAACTCCCGCACCGTTCCTTCTCGTTTAGTAACAATGACGCCGACATCCATTTCGAAGTGCAATGAGTTAAAGTTTATAAAACATAACAACGCATTTTGGGGTAACATCCCCCCCTCCGTTTTTCTCGGCCACTCGAAAGCAAACGTGCGACATTCGGAAGCAATCGCTTCGGTGGGGCGCTTACCTCCGATGACAGCGTCGGCAGTTGCCCCCGTGCGCGCCTGCGTGGCCTGGGCGAGCGTCGCGACGCGGCGGCGAGGGAGGCACTGGCGGCGCCGGGCGTCCCAACGCCTCCAGCGCACGCTCCGCCACGCTCGCCCCCACCACCGGCCGACCGCCGGCGCGCGAGGCGGCCGAAATACGTTTTCCGCGCCCGCCGTCGGTTAGTTACCACTTCGTTTGACGATACGCGTTATGGTACAGATTCAGTATTGTTCAGGTTGGAGACCAATCACAGCGATTATTTCACATCCTGAACATTATTTCACATTCTAATTGAATTAATTAATGCCTTATTTTACGTGGCGAGACTCGGGCCACCAGCCCCGCTCTTCCGTCTGACCACGCAAATTTCGCTACGCTCCTTTCTAGGAAGGAGGTATTTCTTGGCCGAGAAACAGGCGATTTTGAATGTAGCTCAGAGGCGTCATTTAGGCTTGATCTTTTACATGCAAGTAAATCCACTAACATGAGACAGCCGGCTTTACTTCCCCTCCGAAGGAAGGCGTACGAAGGATTTTTTCGTCCTTAAAAATCCACGATCCGCCAGAACGATACGCCAACCGTCATACCATCGTCGCCGCATTGCGACGCAGATAGTCATTGGTCAACGTTCTAGCAAATGTTTCGTTTTATTGCGACGATGTGGTGATGGAAAACTACAGGGACAGAGCAAATTAGTAAAACGTTGAATGGGTGAGAATCAAACATGAAATTAATACACGTAAATAACAGGCAGAAATAGTAATTTTAAGATCAATATCTATTACCTTTCATTACTTAACGGAAAAGCTACTGCATGAAACTACGGTGTGGTACCCCTGCCCATACAGATTTGACTGTTTTTGTCAATTAAAAACAACAAAAAATCTCGATGAGGGAGGGTACAGGAGGGGATGCAACAGGTGCCTAAGATACCCAATGATGTCGGGTAAGGGAATGTGGAAGTCCACGAAGGGAGAGAAGTGGGGAAGAATGTATGAAGAAAAAGGGGTCATGAGAAAACGATATTGGATTGGGGGTCGCGAATACCGTGCAAATGAACGAACAAAACTAAAAGTACGGACATGCATATGTAAATGTAGATTAAATTGATACATGCACACGTAATCTTCCGCGGCTCGATTCCATAAATTCTTGGCTATCAGGGCTGTTCTCAACCAACGACACGGATAGTCAAAAATTTATACATTGATACATTACCATAAGCGTCAAAGCCTTGGCGTCAGTATTGTACAGAATCCAGAAAAAATTGAATAAAGTCTATTAGTGTTCAAATTATACATTTACACGTGACATATTGGGGATACGTGGCCGCTAAGAGCTTGTGTACCTGCAGCAGCCCCCTCTCCTCGTACGGGAAGAGCGTGAGGTGTAGAATCCCCGACGCGCCACCGTCGCCGCGTAAACACGGGTCGCGTGTGTCACGCGCGGCGACGCGTCGCCATGCGGGCGCGTGGCGCGGGCGGTAAACGAGCGTCAATCACGGCCGCCGGGACACGCCCCGCGCACTCCTTTGTTTTGCGAGGCGCCCGCGCGAGAAAGATCTAGTCAGCACACAACGTGATGGTCTCTGTTCGAGAGGTCCTAGCGATCGTATACCGGCAGTGGCGGATTTTCGACACTAGGTCCAATCCAGCCGCTCTGTGGTGGAGAAATCGAGCAGCCGGTAGTTTTCCCGTGGTTTCTCTGACCATTTCCGGGAGAATGCTGGAGCAGCACCTAACAAAGGGACCACGGATTTCGCGCGATCTTTTTTTCCTCTTCCTTGTTCTATCCTTTCCACTCTCTCACACACCACATGCCTGGAGACACGTCGGAAGTTTACAGCTTTTCCCGGTTGTGGTGGTGCCACGAATGGAGGAACCCGCCGCAAGTGCTGTAGATTGTAGACGTTCAAGTATCTCGCATTCTAGCAGGAGAGGGATTTCCGCTACATCTCAGGATGCACTACACTTACTGATCCGTACTGATCCTTACTGTACTGATGCAGTTGAATTGCCCGTAAACATAAAATGCAAGGCACATTACAATAACTACCGGGGTGAGAATAAAGATTTTTTCATTTGAGGCGGAAGCCTTTCTATGTCTCGCCGATTTCTTCCATATAAGCCAACCAATCAGTCTTGGCGTCAATGGCTGTCATATTGTGTGACTGGACCCCTGGTGTAGATCTCAGCTTCATGCGCTGGCCGGGATTTCATCAGCGTCCGATCCCAATTACATTTTTGGTAGTTACCACCCTCATGCTCATTTCACTACCATCATCAACCTCGTGCTTGATTCTCAGTTCATCATTACATGTCAACGAACACGTTTTACAGGAGAGACCCAAAGACGCGTGTTGGGGTTCTTCTTGGGAAACTAACGCCAACTGTCGTTTCCTCGATTATTCAGGATATGGCGTGAATTGAAAAGTTTCCTAAATAGTTTGTTTTTACAATATTTTCTCAAATTATTGTAAATATTGCCGCAAATGTGAAATTTTATTTTCGCTTGCTTAGGGCATTCGCCAGTGGTTTGGCGTTGCAATTGGTAACCATGACAAGAATGTTGTTATTAAACAATTGTTTGTTATCCAGTCGAAAATATGAATACGACAGCCATTTATCAGTGGAATGTTGAAAGAATATTACGTATGTGTGTGTATGTATGTATGTTTATGTTTGTGAGTGTGTCTGAGACATAATACATATTAGTGTTGTGGTTTAAGTGACATCGTAGTGGTTTTATATCGTGTTTCATCCATAGCAATCATTTTATTTCTGAAATCGTTCGTATGCTGTTTTTGGTTGGAAACATTGTCTCCATTACTCATGTGTATCATATAGCAATTTAAATTGTCAAAAGTGAAACCTCTAAAAGGTGCGTAAATAGTTGAAACATGTTAGGGAAATTTCACAGTAAATGATAACGCTATATTTTGCGTTCACCATTTTTGAATCGTTTGTAATAGTTAACATCGTGATTAGTTAAGGTATTGCTTTCCCAGTTTCAATGTTCTTCAAGTAAAATAGAATATAAATGTTTGCTCTGAAAACCGGGTCCAAACGTCTCCTTTTTTCCATGGTTTCCTCAAAAAAGGTTCTCTTTAAAAAAGGGTCAACGTTTTATTTTCGTTGAACTTTAATTTTCGAAAATAACATAAATTATAAATTACGCGCAACCCTTCTTTTGTAGCATCACAAGTTAAATTCTACGATTAGGGGATCGAAAAATCAATCGACTAATGTTTTTTAACGCCGATAGGTAGCAGCCGGGAGGAGAGATGGGGACGAAACCGAAAACCCAGAAGGAACAGATTAGGACATTTAATAGCACGACAAAGTCTGTGCCATTTTGTAGCACCACTGTCATTGTTTTAACTGCAAGGGGAACTGTAGTATAGGCAAGTATGGACAACACGAACACACACAAACATCCATGTCCGAGGCGGGATTCGAATCCGCGATCATTATAACAACTACCATCCTTCAGCCTTAGTGACCTCGGCTATGCAGGCCGGACTATCTTCGATTTTTTAGTTCTGGAAGGAAGCCAAAAAATGTTTCCAACTTTTGCAATTTTACAAAATAAAGTATTTTAACCAAAATTAGATCTGTTATTTTCTTTTAAGCATTTTTTATGTTATTCACAGACGAAGTTTAATTTAAAAAATTGGAGCCCTTTTTGAGCAACATTTGAAACTGTAATTGTGACTTATGTAAAGTCCAAACTTAAAAAAAGCAAACCCAGAGGGCCACTTTTATCTTTAAATTGTTCGCGGAATCGTTCGCGGAGAAAATCGGCTGAACGGTTTTGGCACTAGCGTCGATCACGGGCGGAGGGGTGGACGTATTGCCGTCTATTGATTTTTCGGTGTCAAAAAGCCACAAAATGTGGATTCTGACTTCATAATGCGTTAGAGAAAGTAATTTACTATAGGAACAATATATATCCACTTATTCGTTACGAGGGCCCGGAAATAAGAGTTTTTCTATTGAAAACTCACGATTACAAGACTGTCTGTTCTTACAAAGTAAGGTCCAGCATGTAAAGAGAAAAAAGGGGAACAGCGGAAGAAACCTGTTTGTAAGGTGTAATTGAAGCTCATTACCATTTCTCTCGTTTCACTTTCATTTGCGCAGGCATCACATTCGTATGACTGACCGCCAAACCGGAATTGCACCTGAACAGACAGCCGGACGTTCCTCTCGCGAAGCGTACGTCTCTCCGAAGGATCGGGAGTACGGAAATGGCGCGGAGGAAGCGCCCGCGCGCGTCCTTGGATTCCGCGAGGCTTCGACAGCGCGCGGTGCCGTTAGCGTCCGAGCGCGCGCTCCACCCGCCGCCGCCCACGCTGCCGCCCCCGTCGTCCTCGCCGCCGCGGCCGTCTCGCCACCGCCCCGCCTTCCCCCGCCCTCCGCCACCGCTCCCCCCGTCACCACCGCCGCCACCAACCTCCACCTCCACCAGACACCACTGCCGCCCGCCGCCGCCGCCGCCGCCGACCGCCGCCACCACCACCCCCACCACCACCACCACCACCACCCACCACCACCACCACCACCACCACCAGCCACCACCCACCACCACCGGCCGGCCGCCGCCGCCGCCGCCGCCGCCGCCGCCGCCGCCGCCGCCGCCGCCGCCGCCGCCGCCGCCGCCACCACCCACCGCCACCACCGCCGCTCCCACCGCCCCCACCGCCCCACCACCTCCACCACCACCACCCCGCCCGCCGCCACCACCCCACCACCGCCACCACGCCGCCCCCACCCCCCCCCACGCCCCCACCGCCCACCACGTCCACCTCCACGTCACCTCCACCGTCCACCTCCACGCCACCTCCACGTCTCCACCTCCACGTCCAGCTCACAGTCCACCTTTCCCACGTCCACCAGTCCACGTCCACCTCCACAGTCCACCTCCACGTCCACTCCACGTCCACCTCCACGTCCACCTCCACGTCCACCTCCACCTCCACGTCCCACCTCCACCGCCACCTCCACCTCCACCTCCACCTCCACCTCACCTCCACCTCCACCTCCACTTCCACCGTCTCCACCGCCGCCGCCGCTGCCACCTGCACCTCCACCGGTGCCGCCGCCCCCCCTACCACCATCGCCGCCGCCGCCGCCGTCCGTCTCTGCTGACTAATGAGCACCCTCCTGAGCGAGCGGGTTAGTGTGTTAAGCCGCTTCCAGTGTCACGCACCGGATCGTAAACACGTTACACGCCGTTAGGGAAAGAGAGGTCCTTTCATTGAGCTTTAAAAGCGCTTCGGGTGAGGCGTTTGTGCTTTGCGTGGGGTAGCCCCTACTCGGGAGACGGCTGCCCAAAGACGCTATTGGACTTCGACGGTGGGTCTTCTTTCCAGATTCCTTCGAAATTGTGTATTATGTTTCATCATCTTTTGTTAAAAACACAGGTGTTTCTGGTTTTCGTCAATGCAGAAGCGAATTTGTGGAAAAAAAAGAAAAAGCACAGGTCACTCACGAAATAAACGTCGCCGGTTGCTGTGTCGGCCTGCGGTGGCGCCGTTGAGCATTATTAAACCGATAAAATATGAAAACTCGTAGTTGTACTCAATGAAAATATTTCGTCATATGAAAACTTTTCACTGAAGCCTTCGCTTAATTTTGATCAGTCTTGTGTGTTTATATATAATTTCCCACGTTTCATGCAAAAATTGCCAGACCAATATGATTTCAATGTAGGCAAAACAGGACACACCAGTTATAATAATCGGGAAATTCAATTAATTATTCTTCAATTCAAAAAATCTTTCAACACTTTTTTCAGTTCTTCTCCCTTAACATTCCCTCAGGAATGAATCCAGTCTGTACGCCGCGAGTATCTAGGAGTGCGCCGCGATATTGGGGAAAGAGTTTTGACGAAGAACATTATGCGTTGCCTAGACTCAACGTTGTTTTATGTTAATCGCGGGGGACCAAGATTGCAGCCTTGTCATTCGTAGGAAAGTCTCAATTGTATTATCATAATGTATTGAAGAACGTTATGAGATTAGATCAGAAGATTCTACTCCGTTTTCTTATTGCGCTAAAAACATTAGACATGTAAAATAGTGAGTCGACTCCTCCATCTGGGCTACGATAAAGGATTAGAGCGCGTTTTTACCGGTTTTTGTGGAGCGGTTTTTTCTTTTGTCCCCTCCACAGTAACCCTGTGAAGAAAGAGAATTTATTCTTTTTAAATTATGTGCATTCAACTGCTGCCTTGCGGCTTAAGCAGCTAGATGCGGGGCTTTTTCTTACAGCTAATTTTACATTCTAGACCTAAAGTTAACTTACTTGCACTTTGGCATTACTAACTTACACTAAGATCAGTTTTGTTATACTATATACTACATAAATTGTTATTTTATGGGTGGGTAATTTTTCTTTTTCTACATTCACACATCATTCATACTAGTTTGTGGAGGGGTTGTGTCCCGTCCCAGTGTCTGGTCGCTTCGGCAGCGCCGGGAAAGGAGAAGAATTTAAGGACGTTGCGCTGAAGTGTGAAGGTTCGAGCCCCGAGTAGTGTAAAGTGTTTTCACTATTGGATGGCTTCTCGTACCATCCACGAAATCCTTGTAGACATAATTCAGTTTTTAATAATTTATTATTATTTTCCTCTCGTACCAAAAGTAGGTTAAAAAAATACTCAAGGATGGAGCACTTCAAACAATTAAAGAATTTTACATATATTTTATTGGATTAACGGTTTAATTTGTACATGACTTTTCATTTGTATGTTTTAGTTTGTAAGCAATTTGAAAGTAAAACGGCTGAATTAACTGTTTTATGAATATTTTCAGAACTATTTTTCTACTAGAAATAATTTGCACCCTAACTTTAAGATATTGTTTAAAGTAGAGTCAAAAACGTTAGTCTCTAATATAATTAAAAACAGATCAAATAATATATTTTCAGCTTATTAATAACGGTTTCAATTTGTATAAAACCTGTACTCTTTCGGGGAGGGGGATATGCATGCCTCTTAGTCTATTGTTGCCTCAAGATCATCGTATCGTCCGTTGACACAGAGGAAGGCATAGGCAAACCGCTACTTTCAGCACCAGCGTGGAGAAGGCGAGAATCTTGCTCCCCGGCCTGCTTCTTCGCCTACTCTCAGAAATGAGTGCGACGCCCAGGGAACATCAGGACGACAAGATAGGAACATCCATACTCTTCAAGGCATTGGTACTCCCACTCCATGCGTTTGCACCAACAACGCCTTCAGAAGATTTTTTGGGGAGGATTTTTTCAAAAATAAATTAACACATTTTTTAATGTAATTAATTTTCGGTAATATCTATTTAATGCATCCACCTCTCAACGTCCCTTAATTATTATCCTTAAATCCATAAACAGTTCGAGATTAAAACATCTAAATTATAGTTTTATTTACGTTTGTTTCTAATTCATACTTCTTCCAAAAGGAAAAAAATAATTAATTTAAACTCGGAAACGAGCTTAAAATAATTGTATTAAAAATAGTTAAATATTGTTAAATAAATCTACAAATAATGCTGTCGAGTGTTTAATAAAATATTTGTATCGATGTATTAGAGGGGATTGACACTGCGATGATCGCGTAGGCGTCCGCATCCGGTATCTACGCCTTGGCTGCCCGGGCCGCTGTGACTGGACATGCCCTGGGTTTGCGCTGTTTGGCCGGCAGGGTGTCAAGGGCACTGGTTCAGTGGGTCCCCGAAGTCTACCCGACGCCCGGCGGCGGCCGGTATGCAGGTCGCGTGTGCGCCACCGCGTGGCTCCTTGTCGCCCGCGAGGGCGGGGGCGGGGGCGAGGTGTACCGTGCTGTTTGCGCAGCAAGCCGCTCCCTCCCATGGATGACACTCGGCCAGGAGCATCGGCCCTTGCCCAAACGCCGCGCTCGGCTGCCGAAATAACGCCGCGGTTCAACCTCCTTTATAGGTGTTGTGGTGCGTTATCGTTGGCATTTTTCATGAAATAATTATAAACGTTGTCATTGCCAACAATAGTATTTAATACAAGAGCAGCTTTCGATGGCTTAGCCATCATCAGTTGTCTGATACAAGAAGAAAAAACTTCTTGTAGCTTATTTTTTCTTCTTGTATCAGACAACCGATGATGGCTAAGCCATCGGAAGCTGCTCTTATATGAAATACTATTGTTGGCAATGACAACGTTTATAATTATTTCAACCTCCTTTACTCCGTTAGTTGTTTATGAGACTCCTTACCTTCAAGATTGTAAAAATACTTTATTCTAACACATGCGAATTCTAAATGTGTAAGAAATTCATGACTCCAGAACCTCCACCTTCCATCATCTCCAATTTAAGGGATTGTGGCGGGGATGTGATGCGCCAGATTAGTCACATCATTCAAGCCTTCCATGATTCGTAAATGACAATAACTCGATTTTGCTGCAATGTGTCTCTCCTTGCAACAACTGTCCCAACCCCTTCATAAATATGACCAAGCATATGCAGAAACAAGACTAGCCATACTTTCATCAAAATAGAGTAATTACCATTTGTAATTAGAGGGAGGCGTGCTGTGATTGGTGTGGCTTATCCTGTTACTGGCCCAAACCTTTCGTTTTTATTCCTCCTCTCGGGGACGGACCAAGTAAACCGGCCTTTTTACGTTCATAAAGACCAATTTTTCTCACCTTTAAAAGTAACTAGATGTACGTGGCATTTTCGTGCCTCAAGCATTTTTGAAGTATTTTCATATCTTAAAAATGTTTCAGTCTCTGCAAATTCATAATAAAATAAGTTTGAAACATTATTACAGTTCACTGGATCTTACATCTTCTGACAGTCCAACACAAGTATGAAATATTGACGTAAATTGAACAGAAGAAAAGAATACGGTTGCATCACTTTGAGCCGGAGGTTTGCCATGAACACATCCCAATATACAGTGATGGAGGACAGCAACAGAATACCACGTAGAGAGTTGTACTTTTGTTGTTTATCAAAGGGGGAATACTAAAATAGTATTATGTGAATCTGAATTTACATAAACAGAAAGTACAATGATCTAAAGATTAAAAGAAATATTGCGTGTTATAAGACCAATATTTTCCCGTTAGAATAATAACTTGCCGCCCCCAATTTCATTCGTTTTTTATTTTTGGTTAAACAAGGTTTAAATATGGTACATATTAGGTATAATTAATTAATTACTATCTGTCAGATAAAACAAGTCGTAATGATTCATTCAAGATCGAAAAATTTCAGAATATTTTCGAAGGATCCCGTAAGAGATGCCAATCAGTTCTACTAGACGAAAGGAATCGAATTGAATCACCTTCATCTAAGAAAACGTATTTCCTAACTTTTAACTCGAAACATTGTCATTCTGCAAGAAGTATTCAGTGTTACTTTACTTCTAAAATGACTTGTCATTGTTGAATAAAATAACTATGTTTTAATGAGTTTTAAGTATAATTACCACAGTGATCTGAGGAAATCTCAACATTCTCAGGCAACAGGCGTAATAAATGGCTACTAGTTTCGCAAGATAACTGCAAAATAAAAGTACAGTCTCTCCATCTGGTGATTCGAAAAACTTAAAAATCTGGAGGTACACGGGTCTTCCGTTGTTAGTGTTCTTGTACATAACTCAGTCGTTCCAGAACACCCACAAAAAGAAAGGAATAGAGCCCACATATGCAAAGGCGGTTTTGGTCGCAAGCAAACAAAAAATATCCATATCCGTCTGCAACGCAAGTGTTTATACGATACATATTAATTCAGAGACTTAAAACTAATAAACTTGCGAAAGTTTTCTTTATAGTAAGGTATTGCTCTCATTTTTTGACACTTAATATTTTGGGTATGAAAATTACAAATTATCGCAATATCAGTAATTTTATTGTTTCGGCTGTTTCAATTAGATAAGTAATAAAACAAAAAATATAGTAAACCAAATTAGCTAAAATTCAGCTTTGCCGTTTAGGAGTTCATTAAGATATTTTAATGTTAGGATACTTCACAAGGAGCCTCTGTTACAAATTAAAATATTTTTATCTAAAATGGCTGTGAATTGATTCTCTTTATTGTTTGTTCGAATATAAAAAGTGAAATTATAAATATGGTATTGTAAAGATTTTCATTAAAACCTTTGACATTTTGGAAATGGGAAATTCTTTTGCATTTACGACAAAAGGTTTTTGTTTAAAAAGATGTTTGAGCTTTCATCTCAACCAAATTTCGTGATATTGGCTTTAAATGAAGAAGATGTGCCTCAGATGTGTGCATGTTTGCATGCTATTAATAACCAGTTTTATAGTACTCGTATAAGCACTAAATTTTAATAAAATCGTTAACTCATTCGCATGTGTACATGTTTCCTCGCATGTTCTCCTTATGTTCCCTCGCATACCCCCGCATGTATACCTCCGCAGGTGCCCGCAGTGTAAAATTCCATACATGTTTCTCATTTACTCCCACACGTTCCCCCAAATGTTCCCGGTGAAAACCCAATCACAACCCAAGTAGTGTAGAAACACAATCATAAACTAGTGGTACTACAACAGTACATACTTTCTCCCAATATTACAATGTTATCGTTATGTACTACAGGACGCCCATATGTACTTCATTAATTTTAAACTGAAATTACACGAAAAATACTAACTTTTAGAAAAATTTACATTTCCTTTTTTAAAATTTTAAATTTGTAAAACAGACTTTTTTGTTTATTGAGGTCGCATTAACTTCTAAGTCATTAGCGACCTCTATTGCGTGTAACGGTATGGTATCTATGAAGATGACACGATATGATTATGATAGGGAGTGAAAGGGTGAACACAATACAACCATGCGCGGGGCGGGACTCAAACCCACGATCCTTCGGTCCGAAATAACTACGGCATTACTGCCTTAGCGATCTCGGCCATCGGGACCGGCAAACAGACTTTGTATAAGGGAACAATCTCTAACCTTGAATTTTGTAGTTTAATTTTTTTGCAATAAAAAAGAGCAGCACCTGGAAATGGGACTATCACCATATTTTTTGACGTCCCTTATTAAATAAATGTAGAAAATGTAAAGAACAAATTGGTGTGATTGTTGAAAAAATACATTTTTCGATAATTTCAAGTGCAAAATAAACAAAAACTACTATTTTTTTTAAAAAAAATGTACATTACATTTTTAAAGAGCTAATTTAGTACAACAGACTGTCTGCGGCAAAAATCTCTATCTTTAATTTTGTAGTTTATATTTTTTGTGGCAATTTTTCAAAAAATTGGGATTTCTATGAAAATGAGACTTGCACCATTCTCTTAAACGCTCTTCACACTATTCAACAACAAAATTTAATCAAAAAATTTGGAGTTATTTTTTAAATTTTGAAAAGGCCTTAGGGGCTCCATCTGAAGTAAATCCCAAAATTAAAATATCGGTTTTATCCCGGGGGACGCAACATCAGCCAAAATGATTGGGAAATATAATGTTTTGAGAAAATCGACTGAACGATGTATACGCTAGCGGTGTCCACAGACGGACGGACAGACGTTTTGCCGTCAATCGATTTTTCGGTAAGAAGGATGCACATAACCTGGATTTTGGCTACACCACGCATTAGAGGATTTTTTGTATATTTAGCAACTAGATTTATCTCCTTTTTCGTTACCAGGACCGGCAATATGAGTTTTTGTGTCGAAAATTCGCCGTTTTCCGGTACACGATTACAATACTTTCTAATTTTACGTTAGTAAGAGCGAGAAAGTGAAATGGAATGTTCAAGAGATGCAGTAGCGTCTCCAAACTACCGAAAGTATTTAGTAATGTATCGAGTGCTCAGTGATAGTTTAGACGTATATATTTAGAACTAAATTAGCAGATAAGACGTAGTTTGAATAAGTATTAGTTGATAAGTCTCTATTATAGTATACTAGGCAATAAGCACACATGAAACTAGCAGATAAGAATAAATTGAAAGAATCTTTCCTCAAATGTTCCCACAAATGTCCTTTTAATATTCCCTTAAGTGTTTCCACACATCTATCTCATATTCACTGCATGTTTGCAATTTAGTGGTTCACTACCATTTAGTGTTTTTTTATTATTTATACTTTTATAAACGTTACGGCGCGGAAGAGTGTAGTGCCTTCGCTGTAGAATAATAGGGAAGTTCTGAAAATCTAGAGTATCCAGAAGAGCAAATCCCCCTCTCCACAATATGTTGAAGAAGGGACCCAAAGATTTTTCGAAAAAATATGCAATTTCCCAAAAACAAAACTTAAAAAAAATTTTAAAATTGAAAATACATTTCTATACATGTCTATAATGACAGTAACCATTAAGGTCGCGTTCACCATATTTATAGCAAGCTGTGATTCACGTTGACCAGAGAAGAAACCTGAGGAATCCTAAGATACTTTAGTCCTCTATTTACTGATAATTTGCGGAAGTTTCTATTTAGAAGTTGTAAGGTCCGGAATTTCTGGTTTGTGACACAGCAACTTAAATAATTTCTTCGTTTTTTTGTATGTAGAAATTGGGATAAATTTAGTGTCCAGATCGTGTCATCACATCGTGACTGTTATGCACATGGGATTTGTGTGGTTCAGTATGAAATACGAACCAGTAAACTATTCTCCTCCCTTCATCTTTAGCCTCCACAACTTCAAAGAGCAAACACAACGGGATCTTTCAAGTTCTTCGAGTGAAGACGCTCAATTTTGACAGAAGAATGTGGGCCACGAGGATGCTTCGGATAAAGTGTTAATATTGTGAAAAGGGAGCATAGAACCGAAACGTACCATTGTCTGAAGCCCTGAGTTACACAGTTTCTTAGAAAGTGAATGATGAGAGAAAAAGTATTATATATGATTAATAGAATGAGTAGAATAGGTATATTGGTAATTTAATGTGGTTCTTATTCCATAACCGAAACAACGAAGTAATCATCTGCGAGATGGGAGTACGAAAAGCGGGTACGAACCAGGGCAGTGCATTGCCTAGTTACAATAATGCGTGGATTGAATAGTTGGCTTATTTTAATTCCGAACATTCTCTCAAAACATTGGGCATCGTGGATTTTACGCATAACAGTTCACTGTAAATGATACGTTGCACATATTCAAGGTTATTTTAAGTGTACTTCTCCCACACGTTTTTAAAACATTTTTTGCGTTAAACAGGGAAAAATCGCAAGGAGGCGGGATTTTTTTAGATAAATAAATGCACATATGATTCAATGAGAAGTAACTAGGATACTATGATATTCTTATTCAAAGAATAATCTTACTTTTTAATACTAAGGATACTTTTGACGTGGTTCAGTTCGATTTGTGTAATTGAGCTCCTGAAAGGAAAACGGCTTCGGATTAACAGGAGATTTTTCAAGGAAACCCATTATCCTCTCTGCCGGTTTGCATAATTGTGATTTATCTAGACAATTGCCGCCATCTTTCTTAGCATTTTAGTTCCGTTGTGATGGAAAAATGGTAACACATTTCCTCCACATGGATTACCTTAAATTGTGTGCTAGGAATGAAGTGATTCTCTCTCAATTGCTATCTGTGGTAAATAAATTCACCAATGACTTCTGCATGAAATTTGGCCTTGACAAATGTGAAGAAGTCGAGTTAAAGAGAGGCAAAGTGTTAAAGATCGGGAGTATTAAAGTCAATATGCAGATTATGATTCAAGATTTTGGGCCACACAAAACCAACAATTATCCAGGTATTGAAGAACAGGAAGTCTTGATCAACATGATGAAAGAGAGTATGCACAAGGAGTATTACAGAAAATTAAACTCGTTACGCAGTCTCGTCAAATTCTAAGAATACAATTTCCGGAGTTGGCAGTTTGGTGGTGCCTGAAGCGGACTGAACTGTTGGATTGACCTGAGCAAGAAATTCGAACCTAGGAACGAGAAACCCGAACACTGCTTACAATGCGTCATACGGCACATCTTTAAGATAATGAACGTAGACTTTTTATCTTGCAAAGAAGGGAAAGAACTTAGAAAAATTTCAGTCTCCTGGCACAATGCAATAATCAGAAAGGGAAAGTATGTTGTCATTAAATCTCACAGAAAAAGTGAAAACAGACATTGCAATGGTACTTGCTACCCTTACAAAGAAAACTATACAAGACCCGCAGAATAACGCAGACACTGACGCAGATGCTGCTTGATGTTAAATGTGAAACACAAAACAATTTTAAGAAATCGTGGAGAAAGTACTCCATGGATAATATCAAACAATACAGAGACATGGAACAGATTAAGGAAGACCAATAACTTAATGTGACTTAAAAGGAGGAGAATGAAGTGAGAATCGGAATTACTTGAAACAGCTGCCCAAGGTCAGTCATTGAGAACACATGATGAAGTGTTTCCCAAACTTTTTCAGGGTGATAAATCACAAATTTGTTAGGAACAGGCAGAAATCGTTGAAACCATCGTCTCAGCTTGTCCAGTTTTAACCAAGTTAACACACATGAATAGGAACGACCGGTAATGTGGTTTCCATTGGAAGAGCTGTGATGCCCTTGATGTTCCATGCTCCAATTGGAACTTTCACCAAAACTTAGGGCAAATCTTGGTCTGTATACAATACTATGAGTAACAATCCATATTGTTACCATAGGCTTATCAGTCTAAAATAAGAGGGGGAACAAGAACATTTTGGGTGCCCATTTAATATTTTTACGTGCGTATGGCATCTTTTCATACTAAGTAAAACATATTACTATACTATACATATTACTACATTATAAGGAAAATGTAATTATAATTTGAATAATACAATTAATAAATTCAATTCTTTTATGTTGAACGATTTACAGGGCCAGAGAGTGGAGAGGGCACCCCCTCAAATGTCGTATAACAATTTCCCAAAGTGACGAGTTTAAAAAAGTGAAAATCCGGGACTGAATAAATATAAGGAAATAAAAAATGATATATTCCGTTATGTTACGGAGCCTCTTGAACAATTTCTATAAGGGGCCATGTCCGCCCCCCTCTTTGTGCACAACTATGGACGTACGGTAGAATAAATTAAACCGGATATTGTTATTATAATTTAGGAGAAGAAAAGTTTACCAATCGATCATAACGTCATAACGTCGTAACCAAGGAAACGGAGAAACGAAATAAATACATACATTTTGAGATCAGCTGGATGTAGGCGGATGCAGGGCATAAAAACACAGATCGTACCGATAGTTATAGATTGGATATTAATAAAGGAAAATGTATGTAATTTATGTATCGATGAAAATGCTTGGAACTGCAAAAAAATCATTTTGGGGTACATTTTGCGTTTTGTGCAAGGTATTGAAGATGTACCTACAATCGCTACTTACAGTTTCTCAGTAAGCTTGTCGCAACCTGAAGTAATTTCATATTTAACATACATGTCGGTAATATATATCTAATCTATCGACTATTTAACCTAGTATGTTGCGACATTGGTATTATTAATAAAGTAAAAATAAAAAAGAAATAATAATAATAATAATAATAATAATAATAATAATAATAATAATAATAATAGCAATCGTAATCATTATAATTCGATTCCTTTGTACTAATGATGCCCTAGTAATTTTACGAGCCGGAGTTTCTAAACTTGTTGAACCCATACCGGAACCCGGCCCGTTGAAGTGACCGCTACTTAAACGAGCCCGCAGCCATTGTGCACGCTGTGAGAGTGCTCGATACGTCAGCGACTAGACGCTAGATGGACCCTAATGAAGACGCGTTCTGGCAGCGGTAGGTGGGCGCAGTCTTCAGCCCGAATCCCCGAACCCCCCCGCCGCGCTGGGCCTCGTCCGTCCGTCAGCCAGCCCGCGGGCTTGTAATTGGCCCATACGGCACCGTGAGTCAGCTGCGGCCGGAACCGCGACCCGGCGCGCGGCGAAGAAAAGGCGTGGACAAGGGCCAGCGCGCGAAACACGCCGCTTTCGACGCGTCGCCTTTTCTTCTCGCTAAAAAGGCCCGGCTTCCGACCGGTCGGCGACGTCGGCGCTGCGCGCTCATTGAACTCGTATGCGTGTCAGGCGGCGGTGGCGGCGGCGGCGGCTGCGGCTGCGGCGGCGCCTGCGCGTTGAATGAAAGCCGCCTCCCCATTGAGATAAAAGACGGCGGGCGTCCTCGATGGGGTTCAGACCGCTCGGGGGAATGAGTGTCCGAAAGTGCAGGCCCTCGCGTGCTTTGTGGTGGCGGTTGTGGTGAGTCGCGGACAAGGGGAAGAAACGCGGTGGGACACGGGGCTGCCAGGCAGGATAATGCGGTTGGTGTCATCTTTTCAGTGGAGAGATGACTCCCGGGCCGACCACATGCGGATTCTTCTCTCTCGGCCGCTTGTCAACGCCTTGACGGCCTATCAGTCACGATCCTGCGGGGAAATAACTTTGGCATTAACGCCTTAGTGTGTCAAGTACTAACTCTTTTGCCATTCGAGCACGCACCTGATTCTGCCGGACTTCCCGAACCATTCTTCAAGTTATTCAAATAGAAACCGTTACGAGAAGAGCTGAGGGAGAATGAAATTGGGTCGGAGGTCCAGAAGACGTGAAACGAGAAGTGATCTTTATGAAGTACACTCGAAGTTTGAGGTTTCCACTTAAGAGGGAAGAAAATTCGATCACCGGAGTACTGAGTGAAGAACATTCTACTGTTAAGATATTCGTGTATCCTCAATACTGAATAAACTCTTGCAATTCAATGCAGCTTTTCATGCTGTTAATGAAGGTGTCTGTGATCACAAGCATTTAACGACCAGTAAAAAGAAATCTCAATCATTAAATAAATCTATAGAATAGTTACAATATTCAATCTAACAAAATTTACGATGAAATATTTATTTCCTCGCAAGCACCCTACAGAGGAAAAAAAAAATTCGTGTTTGCCACGAAACATCCGATGACTGTATTGATATCGTGCAACCATTGAGTTCTTTGTTTATTATTTGCTAACTGAAGAAAGATGTAGTTACCCCGTTGTTTATTTTCACTCTGCCCACTCCACGCTGCTCCGCCTCGCTCGGCAACACCTAGCACAATGCCGCTGCCCGACTATGCTGCCCCGCATCGCGTGATTTTCCTGGTACACATGTTGGAGTGTAACCAAATTAGGAGTAACTTTATGTAGCCTCTAACTTGTCTCTTTTCTCGGCTTCTCAAAACTGTTCTGGATGTATTCGACAACAATCATTCCAGTGCAGGGTTTTGTGAAACAAACACACACATATATGCATTTTTATAGATTAGGGTTTCAAGAGTATACAATTTTAATGGCTTTTAAAAATATGACATAAAAATGAGGAATTGAAAGTAAATAACAAATGCATGTTGAATACATTCCAGTAATTGCGTTCTTTCGTCCAAATTCTCCCGCCACTCTCAAGGTATTCATTTCAACCGCTCACTTTTTACTGTTCAAGCATTATCGTCAAAGAATTTCACGATTCTACTTACGTTAAATGTGACTTCAAAGCTGTCGTTCACTGCTGAACCGACTCCTTTACTTACTGCATAAAGGTTTCTCCAGCAACGTGTTCACTCAAAAATGCAAGGTGAAAACTAACGGTTCACATCACGAGAATTTTTGTGTGCCAAACCCATTTGGACATTACACTTACAAAAACTTTCTTATGCATTTTTTTCAATAAAAATTATTTAAACATATTTGATATCATGCCAAAAACATAAATGGCCGTACTTTGGAACGAATCTTTTTTTCGCTAACAATTCTCTTATAAAAGTCTTTGCTTAAAAAGTATCTAGTTTCTTTCGTTGTTGATTCTCTAAAATTCACATTTCCTCTACCATGGTATTCTCTCTCACCGGAAGGATGTTCCCCCGAACTAGGGTGTGCCGATCCGTTTCATCCCAATAGTCTAAACACTACTACACGTTCCCTGTCATGGTCAAAGGTAATGTTTTCTGCGAAGTTTAAAAATAGGGATTTTCTCCCTAAATCAGGTATCTATATTAATAAGTTTCAATGGGCAATAAAATTGAAAGAAATAAGCATCCTCGGACCATCTAAAAGGCTCCTATTGTTTAGTTTGATACACAGGTACTTCGAAAAAATAGAACTAATGAAACCGTTTCGATTTTCACAGGAAAAAAATACAAATATGTGGCTACCTTATTCTGCCTATTCTCAAAATGTGCCTACGGGCTAAACTCTTATAATATGTGCGTCACTGCTAACGGCACAGCTGTCGGCATGCGACAGCAACGCTCCAAGGATTGTCGAAGAAAGTTGGTTTTAGAGAGTTAATCACCTAAAATGCGGTTGTACCTTTAGAGTACCTACATAGGTGATCAAATTCATTATTAGATTCTCTCTACAAGACGATTCGCTTGGCACAATTTTTCGGCGGATATTTTTAGATTATTGTGGGGAAGAAGTTTAGGAAACACGTTTTGGTGGATTTCAAGGCACCTAAACGGATGGAAACCCAGTGAATTATAATATTTCCTTTCCGACATAACATGATTCGTTACGACTCTATTCGTTATCGACGATAATTGAGCATTTGTGAAGAAACATTGACCACAAAACAGGAATGTCCACGAGATGGTTCGGGGAGTCATGCTGCGACTGCCCTTAACCCAATTGATGGCTCATTGACGACGTATGATTTCGCCGAGCTGCTGAGTCATACTGAGTGACGATCACGGATGAACAGCAAATAACAGATTCGTAAACAGATCCAATAGTCCTTTGCCCGGTTATGTTCACGAAAATAGTTCGTAAGAGCTATGTCTAATGATGTACCATATGTCATCACGCTTCAGAAAACTTCCGAGAAGGGAGGCGTTTAAAAGTAGTATTTAGTAATTTGGATGCGTAAGGGGACGCTATTTTTTCTTCACTTCATTTTTTGTGAATAAGAAATTTATTATTATAGCATATAGGATGGCACTCGGGTAGCATACTAGGTTTTCAATATGTGATCTCGTGTTCGATTCCCGGGCGAGGTAAAAGTAGAGTTGCAGCTTTCCTTTGAAATCATCTCAGTTTCTGTAGCTGTGTGACGAAGAAAAGCTCAGGGAGGTCGAGTTCGTTAGTTACGGTGAAGGGAACACGTCATGTTCTCCACAAGTCTCCTTACCCCCAAGAGTGGGAATTAAAACTAGGTCTAGGCGTGGGGGACGTTAACTAGCTGGCAAACTCGGACAATCGACTAAAAATGTCAATTAATACAAATGTATTTTATTATTATTATTATTATCATTGCTATTATTATTATTATTATTATTTTTATTATATTTGGGCGCACTAAAATGCTATTCTTAATCTCAGTGAGTATTTGGAAGAAAGCTATCAGAGTACGTGCTCAGTTTTTACTGTGTGGAGGGGATCCCTAAATTAAAAGACATTTATCCCAGATGAGTAATATGTAACATACGCATTCTTCTGGGAAAGAGTGGTTTTAGGGGATTAATTTAAATGAAAATTATTACGAATGTTGTCTGTAATGAAAAATATAGTCTCTCTCTCACTCTCATACATACGCTCGCGCGCGCTTTAAAAATACCCATGAAGGCGAATTTGAATAGGCGACATTGATTTGACGTAGTACTGTTAACATGCAACGCTGTATACAGACTGGGTCAGCTGCTCAGACATTATCCTGACACATTATTTTCTCTTCTTTTATCCATAACTCTTGAAACCATTACTGCATGCGAGCTGTCGCCAGGTCAAAGAAAGGAATATTCTACTCAGAAACAATTGCGGTCCAAGTAAAAGGATGCGAGTGACCGGGCGTTTCTTTTCCTCATCAGCCTTTGACCACAAACAAGAGATCCCCAAAAGGAAATGAGTCTTTCAAAATGCACAACAATGCACTTTTCAATGCAGTCCTCACTGCACTTGAAACTAATAACGAACCTCGTACCGTTATTTGGTGAATCGGACGAGTATGTTCAAAAAAGGAGACAAAGGTGCTTTTTAATTGTGGAAAATTAAATACCCCAGAGAGATGGAGTTTTCAACAAATACATTGACAATCTGAAGATTTTGCTTTGAATTATTACAATATGGGCTATAGGGATAAAGTTCATAGGTCATAAACGTTTGACACGATAAAATCTCACAGTTTACCATTCAAAATAGCATTAAAACGTAATGTGGACAATGTGCTATAAAACCATGATCATTATGTTTGAGAAGACAATTCCGAAAATTGATATTTATCTCACCTTCTCTCTCTCTGATTCTCTCTCTCTCTCTGATTCTCTCTCTCTCTGATTCTCTCTCTCTGATTCTCTCTCTCTGATTCTCTTTCTCTCTGATTCTCTCTCGCTCTCTCTGATTCTCTCTCGCTCTCTCTGATTCTCTCTCGCTCTCTCTGAGTCTCTCTCGCTCTCTCTGAGTCTCTCTCTCTCTCTCTGAGTCTCTCTCTCTGAGTCTCTCTCTCTGAGTCTCTCTCTCTCTCTGACTCTCTCTCTCTGAGTCTCTCTCTCTCTGACTCTCTCTCTCTGAGTCTCTCTCTGAGTCTCTCTCTCTCTGACTCTCTCTCTCTCTGACTCTCTCTCTCTCTGACTCTCTCTCTCGGAGTCTCTTTCTCTGAGTCTCTCTCTCTCTCTGAGTCTCTCTCTCTGATTCTCTCTCTCTCTCGCTGATTCTCTCTCTCTCGCTGATTCTCTCTCTCTCTTTCGCGCTGGCTCTCCCTCCCTCGCTATCTCCCTCTCTTTCACTCTCAGTTCCTAGGCAATTTCTAAAGGGCTTTAGCATGTTTTAATGAGGTAAATGTTACTCAATATGTTATTTAGGTAACTCGAGATTCGGTTCTTTCCTGCGGTGCGCATTCCTACACATTAACGGTATCCCGCGCGCCATTGGAAGTTCTGAAAAGAGGCTTCGCGCTTTGCTCTTTAGAGAACGAACGCGGAGGTGCATTGCAGCAGGTGCTCGTGGCACTCCTTGGTCACGCATCGCCGCTGCCCTACGACGCCCACCCACACCCCACCACCAAGCCCGCCTCCGCTGCACACTGGCTGACCTCAGAGTCTGCTAGTGCGTCACGTGGGCTGTGTGGAACAAGGTTTCTCGTATCATGTGTACAGACTTTATTTATCTTGAATGCTTGAAGTAATAATAATGATAAGACCAAACTCATTTTCTTTCTTATTCTCCCGATTAAGAAACAATAAGAGGAGAATGGTGTTTTTGAGAGTTTGTGTGAAACCGTTTTTTATTGTATTGTCCGGCCTGCGTGGTGTGACGTATTTCCATAAGAGAGATATAACTGCAGTCTTGATTTCTCCAGTGACACCATATGATGCTTGACCGTATGATGACCAACTTATTATTATTTGATTAATATAAGTTGCCGGATTCATATATTTTCAGCAAGATTTTTCGCACATCGCCGGTCTATCACCCATGTTACAGTTGTAGATAAACGCGCTCTACTTCGTCTTTACTTTTACTGATACATAAATGAATGTAAATCAGGGCGTCCATGCGCAACCTAAACAGAGGAGAAGCCTAACTTCATTTCTGGGACCCGTTTTTCCATTACACATTTTTGCGATTTCATAAAACTCTCGTTCTTCCTTGGCAATGAAAGTGTCACAGCACATGTATAGATTGTATTAGTAAATTAATTGAGCCAATTTATTAGTAAATTTATGAAAATTTATATAAAAATTGCACAGATTCTTTAATAGAAATACCGTCACCATTTAGAGCAGTCGTTTTTCGTTTGCCTTTTGGTGATCATTCTTTGAAACAGAACTGCAAGTGTTCGGGCAGGACAAACTTTTTTTCTGGTTTTCTTTTCTGGTTTTAATTCTGGTTTTAATAGTGACTTGTGACAGATCATCAACTGGGACGCGCTATTCAGTCGGGAGCTCACGTTTGTATAACCCCGTCTAGCTGGCGATGCCACAAGTCACTCTAATTAAATCGGAGAATAGTTGCGCCACGCCAGCGCACGCACTCACCGGCTTAGCCCCCCGGAGGGAAAAGTTCCGTGAAGCGCCGCGAGGCGTCGCGTCGGTCGCAGGGCACCGCAACAGCCTTTCCTTTCGTAACGTGGAAGTGGCCCGGAGTGGACATCTCCTGCTCCCCTGTCCTCCGGATGTCAGTCGGCGCTCGCTAGGCGCTTCGCGGATGAAGCAAGCATCTCCTCGGAGGGAAAGCGCGCAGTACTGCAGGCAAATTCTAAACGAGCAAGCTCTCTTTCGGGCTGTATTCATGCCCGGAGACCCGACAGGTGCTAAGAGCTTGTCCCGACTGCGGCGGTGCCGCGGTGGGAGGGAGATACCTGGTTGGGGAAACCCTCGTTAGCTGACGTTAGGTCGGCGCCAGACCATGCCATACAGCGAGGGAAAGATCATCGCCACCTCCCGAGCAAATACATGCACTACACTTACGGAAATAACGACCCTGTTATTTGACGTGCCCAGAATCACTAAACAATCAATCAATCGACTGGTATTATTGCTTACTCTGTTATTTTTTAACCGATTTCGAAAGGAGCAAGGTTACATAATTGTAAATGTATTTTTTTATTGGCCCGTTTGTCAAGGTACTGCTCTGGCATTCGACTAGTTTTGATAGAAGAAAGCAACTACCTCTCAGAACTGCCGGCCAGTATTCATTCCATGGTTGCATTCGATCTAGCTCCTAGAACCTTCCGTTCAGAGATGCTGCGAAGGCAACGGCAAAGCTGCCCGTTGAATCATGCCAGTCGCTAAATTGGAATAATTTTTCTTATTGAAACAGATTTGTCCATATTAGCACTTCAAATGATTTCACGTGTGGTGTTTGCAAAATAGTAGTTTTCGCGTAATTTTTTATCGACTCGTGTCACTTTTTCAAATATACGTTAACAATAGTGTTCCAGAAACGGCTCTACATTTTCATTTTTTGTACAAATAGGGAACAATGAACCGTATGATAACACACAAAATCTATTTTCATTTAAACCTCTACATTTTCAAACATTAGGCCCTATAAAGAGTGTTTACATTTGTTTTCGGGGATAAAATGCTATGATACAAGGAGGGAATAATATATTTCTTTTTCCACCAAAGAAACTGAAAAGTTAATAAAAATTTAAAAAATCGACTTCAAAATATTAACACGCACTTAAAAGTAATAAATAATGTCGAACATACAGTCTTTTGATTCGCATATAACTTCATTTAATAAAAAAAATCATGTGATGTCATTGCCAAATAAAAAGACTATTCAAAATTGTATGTACTTTTGAGTGCAATTTTTCGAAGTATGTTTGATAATTTTTACTTTCCAGTACCTAGTTCACAGAAAGAGAAAGTTCTGTAATAAATCAGGAAAAAGAGACGATTATTCGACAGAAAAAAAAACAGGTTTTGAGGGTCCCTCCCACCAACAAAGAGTGTTTTCCTCCATGTACATCTGTGAAAACACTAGTGAAGAGAGCCCACAGACAAAAGGACGGACAGAGAGAGTTTTGTGAAAAAAAGCCCACCATTTATTGTTTATATATAGGTCTCAATTTTCCAGACTGATGGAATGTTTTAGTGATTCCGGTACTTCAACTACCAGGGGCATTAGTCCCGTACGTGTAGTGCATGTTTTTGTTCGGGAGGTGCCGGTGATCTTTTCATCGCTGTACGGCGAGATCCGGTACCGACCTACCGTCGGGGCGGGGGTTTCCCCAATCAGGTATCTCCCAACAGCGAGGCTTCGCCCAAGCCGGGACAAGCTCTAAGCTCCCGACCGGTCTCCCGACATGTCTGGTAGTGTAGCTCGTGTTAGTATAAGTGTGTGTGTGTGTGTAAGAGGAGAAGATACAAGAAAGGGGAAGGAAAGATCGCGCGCGGCCGTTTCTTAGGGTTCTGCTTCGGCATTCGTCTGGTGTAGATCGGAGAAACAATGGAAAACTACCGATCAGAGCAGCCGGCATCTAGAAGTCGTCTCCCAATAAATTTTCTAGAGTTGTAGACCATTTGTATTATTTACTATGTGCTGATTTTTATTCAAAATATGATCCCGTTTTTCACAACTATTTGCAATAATTTTAGTTATTACTGCGAGTTTGGCTGTGGGTAAAAAATCATGACCTTTTACTCGAGAAATGAAATTTTAGAAAACATTTTGGAAAGATTTGTAACATTTTAAGTCTTAGTATAATGCAATTTTTACATTTATACTATTGAAATTACTATGTCATTGGCCTTTATTCGTTTTAAAAATATAATATGTTTTGTCATTGATGTTAAATACCAATATTATTGCGAACTACTTTTCAGTAAGATCTTGAAAGTGAAAAAACTTGTTTAAATGAGTACACATGTACATTAATTGTTGATTCAATTTATTATTTTTTTGTATATCAGCATTATAAATGACCTTTTCTGTTGCAAGAAATTGTACATAATCGGACATTTTCCAACATAAATGATGACGTATTTGATCTTACGGCACGAATGATTCAGTCGTCACACACTGAACCAATCGCAGCGAGAGAATCGTGGGGAGGTAGAGGTAAATGGAACAGCCAAAGACAGTTGTCTCGCGGATGTCAAATACCCGAGTCGTCACAAGAAAGTTTTTTCGCAGAATTAAATTTGATTTTCTTATAAATTTATATTGCTGATATACAAAAATATAGCATATGCAATTCGTTTATAATGTTGCTTCATTGCATTCGTACAAATTTGAAAACTCGCTCTTAATATCGCTCGTTTTCAAAACATGTACTCATGCAATAAAGCTTAACATTATGAATTAATTGCATAAACTACTATTATAGGCTTCAATAGAAACACAATTAGCTGTGGAGTCCGGTGCTCATCTTCCCACTTTGATAACACTCGGGGCCATACTTACCATGGTATTGCGAGGGTTAGTAAAAATTTTACCGCATACATTAAAGACATGGGCTAAATTTTCGTAATTGGAAACTAAGGAAGGTTAGAAGGAAATCATTAATACTCATTATTTTGAATAAAAATCGTAAGATCTTCGACGACTTACAGATGAAACAATATGCAGATAATATAGTAAATTACGTACATGTAGATGTAATGGTTGCAAAATTTTGCTTATTTTCATTTTCGGATTCACAATTATACATGTACGATTTTTTTCAAGACAAGTTTTCGAGTGGCAATGTAAGAATATATCTCATCCAATAGAGGAAGCACACTAATAAACTTATGTTTAAGCCTTATTTAAATTTTCCAAAACAGGTTGAACCCACGTATGTTGACGCGTTGAAAATTTTCATACTTACGAAATTTTATTTTATCAACAGATATAACTTAAGAAATATGAACGATGTCTAATATGTGAAAAAACAGGATGATTAAGGAAGGCCTTGAATTTTAAACAAACAAAAACTAATAGTATACGAAACAAAATAAGGAATCTTAATGATTGCAAGTAATTGAAATTGATCTCTTGCTGTATCTCGTCACTAGATTTTAATTCGTCCTTAATTTTACAAAAAAAAAGCAATTTAAAAAGAAATAATTTGAATGAGTAGGAAAATTAATATCTACTTATCGAGAATTAGTACACATAACGAAATGCGATAGGTAAAAGCATTATTTTCTCACCTTAATTGTGTGTACAAATAGAGGGATATTTCACCCAGCGAAAGAGCAGAGGCAATGGGAGAGCGAATATAATTAAAGAAGAATGGAAATTATTGGTACATTGTTTAGATACTACATCACGACCAACCAGCTTAGGTGCCTTAGAGCATCAAGTGACGTCACTGCAGGGCCTCTGCCCGCGAGGTCCTATGGTTCGAGACCCGACGGTGGCAGGATGTTCGACACTAGCCACATCGCAAAGCCGAATTCAGCTCCTGACCAGAGGAGAATTCAAGCGACCGGCTGCTCTGATCGGCTGTTTCCGTGGTTTCTCCGCTCAACACCAGGCGAATGCCGGAGCAGTGCCCTAACAAACGGGCCACGCACCGCGCGCGACCTTTCCTTCCTCTTCCTTGTCCTTTTCTCACCCTTTACACACACACACACGCTTACATGCAGTGCCATACATGTCGAGAGAGCAGTCGGGAGTTTAGAACTTGTTCCGGCCCGAAAAACCATGTTGGGTAAAAGTACCCAAGCCGACGGTTAGGTCGGCACCGGATCTCACCATCCAGCGGGGGAAGATCACCGCCACCGCGCCACGATAAACTTACTGGACTAATGACCTTAACAGTTGACGCGCCCGGAGTCACCAATCCACCAATCGAACATCGCGGCGAAAGTAATGCTGAGGATGCTGCACGTTCACGCTTTGATTTTGAAATCGAACCTCTTACGTACACAACACCGCGCATTGCTCCACTATGTAGAGCGGGCGCCTTCTTACTCGCCGAAAAAACGGGACGCGTGTCCAACGAGCAGAGCCGTTGGGCGCCCGGCAAAGCGCTGACTTGGCTGTCGAGCTGGGACACGTGCCATTTCCGCCGCGTTTAACTTCCCGTAGAAAAGATGCTGAAAGTGGTGTCCATCTGCTCGAATGGGCTCTTGGCACCGCCGGAACAAATTTTGATTTACTCTTCGAAGCAAATCACGCGCTGTTACGGCAATTTTCTTTTCAATGAATCTCGGGAGTTCTTCCTCCAGATGAGGGTTTTCTGCCTGATATTATAAGTATACCAAAAGGAAAAAGTAACAAGGGGTTAGATCAAATAACCTAAGGCGGTATGCCACGAGGTGTTTCATTCGTTCGTCACTACATATGGTACTTATCCGCCCAAGTGACGCTTCGTCATTACCAGTAAAAAATATATTGTCCGCCCTGCAAATTATAATTTTTTCCAGTCATGTGAAATATATAACTGCCCTTGCGCTGACCCCGATGACATTTGTTGAAATTTTGGAGAAGAATCCGAGACCAGGAAGGTGGTTAAAATTGCGACTTCTTACTGAAAAGTCTCGCGCGATTTCCCATCGTTCAATAGTCAGAAAGCACTGATTACCACTAGGTTAAGTCCGTACGCTGTGAAAGCCTTTTTTCAGAGATACAGAATTGTCACCAAGGCAGCGTAAACTAGGCGCTTTGACTACTTTTTTTTCAGAAAAAAAAACACGTGACAGTGAAACTAGGCGTGTTCACTGAGTTCAGAATTAGAGAGAAAAAGCAATTCTCTTACTAAAAGTAATGTAAAAACCCTTACGTAGATGTTAAGATGTGCCTACACTCGCAGAGCATGCCAGTACATCACGTATATCGCTTACCCTGCTTACATCATGCCGTGCTGCCATCTGTCATATGACAGACGAACTGAGTCCTCTCGACAAAGACACTTTATTCTACTGTTTAACTCTAAGTTCCCCCTTGAACATTCTGCCTACCTCGGATCAGTGCAACAAATTTCTTGAGAAATATTATCATTAGTAACTTCACTACCACACCACACAACAAGAAACAATCTCTACATAACTATCCTAAACAAACAAATAAATAACACAGAAGCTATACTTTTGACAATCTCTATGGCGGATAAATTAAAAATCCAAGATCTTTGCAATTCCAAAACTCAACTGGTCACAAGAAATATTTAAATATTTAGCAAATAACAACTGCGTGCTGCTTGCGAAAATTGTATTAAATCGAGTAGTCTGTTGATTTTGAATTTCACCAATAAATAAATAAATAGATAAATCAGTGGCTTCGCGTTAATTTCCCCTTATTGTTTTTTTTCGAAAACCGGTTATCAAGTATTTATTTATTAATTAATTATATTTTTAAAAATATTTTTCAATTATGATAAGAGAGTATAAATGTATAAAGTAAATGATCGTATGCGTTTATTACAGCTTTACTGAGGTGACATATAGTGCTGCATATCCGAAGAAGCGAATGTCGGAGGATCAATAACATACTCCCGCTATAATATTATTTGTACGACACTCATTCATAACTCGTATGTTGACGTTGTCACGACGAAACACTACGAAACACTTGAAAACTATACGTTGTCTGCTAATATGTCAATTGCAAGAACCACACTTGAGAAAATCCCCAGAAGATTCTAAAAGTAGGCTTCGATTACCTGACTGTCGCGAACACATATTCACACCGTGCTCCACAGAAAGCAACAATTATTACTTTAATTAAAATAATGCAAATTCAGTACTTGAATATCAGCAAGATTTAAATAAACATCAGGTTTTCTATTTACCTCCATTGATTTGTAAGGCAATTTTTTGCAACATTATGAATTGAAAATTTATGTCCTTCCTCACTAGATTGTCCGTCTTTTCTTCTACGCGAAGAACTACGTGGATTACAGTTTTGTTAAAACAATTTAAAGCATTTTCCGTGACTTTCGAATTTATCGCGAAAATACGCCAATTTAGCTTTACAAATAATTCGCTCGAAAATTCGCGAAAAAATATTGACTTACTAGTCCCGACAATTCAATTCAATAAAAAAAGAATAGCTTGAATTTATTTTTTATCGATTTATATCGTTAATAGGAAAACATTGAAATTGATAACCAGTACTCTAGTACTAGTTAAAATGTCTATTTCTTCTCGCAATAGTATATTACCTCAAAAAACAGTAAATTTTAAGAAGATTTTTTCCTGCTTTCAGCCAATCCTAGTATCACAGTTGGTTTTTGCAGAAAGCATTCTGCACGAAACATACCGAGTAGGGTCGCCGTTATCCAAAGTTTTGCATAGATGTTTCATTATGTGAAATTGAGTCAGCAAAATATCATGAAAGCCAGCTTTATATCACATATTATTCCTGGTAGCGTATGTTCAGAAACCAGACGACATTGAAAATTTGAATGAATATATGCACAAAATTTCCTTACCAAACATTGGATTTTTAAAAGAAGTCGGACTTGCCTCGTATCAGTATTTTTCAAACATGAATGGATATTTACATCTATTAATACGAAAGCTTCTCACCGTTTAATACTGAAGGTATTCAGACACACTAGATAAACCCATGGAAAAGCGTTCGCCCAGATTTTTATTACGTCCCCCGACAGAGTGAAACAGATTAGCGTAAATAATAATAACCGACTTAAGTATATTCAAGAACTTTAACGTCATAAGACATTTCAGCTGGTCTATTGCGCTGGAATGTCTTATTACGTGAACACACTATAAACGATACGGTAATGAAAGTTCTCCTCGTTCAAACTTGTGGCCGCAGTAAGTCTCTGTGGACGCAGTTGTCTAAGCAAACAAATGCTTTGCGAAACGCGAAATGCGAACTAAGAAGATATATTATCCTGGTTAAAGTCGTAACAGTACACTATCTCGCCCTCAGTTTCGTAAGTAACGCTTACTTGGGTATATAGACAAACGATATTAGAAGATTATTCATCGCTGGTTAATTGAAGGCGCGCCACTGTGTAGTGTAATGAAACGAAGCCAGTAGATAAAGTACTCACGTGAGGAGGACGTGGGTCTTGGAGGCGGGAGCTGCTTCGTAGGAGGCGCCGCCGCTCGCGCTGGACTCCGCGGGCGCTTTGCGAAGCGCGCGCGTTTCCGGCGTCCTCCACACCACGCCACGCCCCCACGCTCGCTCCTGGCGGCGGCGGCGGC
>BOPP01000025.1:12315893-12345133 GCA_017312745.1 Gryllus bimaculatus | reverse complement strand
ACTTGATCATTCCAGGATCCTTTTTGTTTCTCGTCTATCTCCTTAACTCTTTGTCTGGTTTAATTTTAATTTGCACTATTTAATTTCTCGTAATGTTTTCTATAAGTACACAGAATATCAAAAGAACTAATTTTGTAGGCCACTATAGGAAATTGGAATAAATTGTACTGAGATAGCCTGGTTAACTAGTTCTATTTTCAAATATTTTTCGTCGACAGATACGTAATATTTGGGAAGGAATATAGCATCTAGATCATTAGCTACGAAGTGTCTTTTTACAGCTTTTTATTTTTTCTCCAACTATATATTCTTTTCGATTAAAATTGATCGCAAAACTATGTGAAGTTCCACATTCGACGGCACACACTGGTTAGACTGGAAGACTCAAGTACCCTGCCATGGCGCCGTGAAGAAGTGACTCGCTTGGAGAGACGCAGAGACTCCACCCAAATTGCCTACGTTGGAACTACTGTGCATCGGGCGCACTGGGCAGAAATCAGGAGTGAAGGTGAAAATGAACAAGCGTGTCGTCTAGTATTAGTTTTAGTTTGTGAGGTCCTATGTAATTTTAAATACGTGGCGTCTCTTGTAAATAGTAGTCTGTAAGTGTAGTATAAGATATACGAAAAGTTAGTAAGCCTCCTTAATAAGACTGTAAAACAATATAAATGTATTACATAGATTTTTATCAGAGGCACTAGTGGCAAGCAGGAGAAAAATATGTGTTCAAGCGTGTAGAAAATTCAGTTAAACTATTGACACTGCACATGTGAATACTGAAGCTTCTATTTTCTTCGTCGTATGACATCCTGAGTCGAGAGCAGTTACTTTCGCGGGTGTAGTTGCAACATGAGATACGAGAAATTACGAAAGAACATAATCAAATATTTCGCTTGTGTGCAGTCAGAAAAGATATTTTTCTTTGTTTCTGTATTTTTCCAGTATTTCTGGATACTTAATGTACATACATTTCTTACATTATCAGAGACATTATCAGAAACTATTTATATATTACTTTGTATTTTGGAAATTTCAATATTTAGAATGTACTAACGGATCCCGGCAGAAATTGTGCATTCAATCATCTCCCTCTTCCCCCTCCCTTTCCCTTTCTCTCTCCGTCTCTCTCTCTTCATCTCTCTTTTTCTGTCTCAGTCTCAGACCGTCTCTGTCTCTGTGTCTGTAGCTGCCTCTCTCCGTCCCTCTCATTCACATTTAGTTCCAGATTGTGCATGTTTGTGCAGAAACCCGTGAGGTTCCTTTTTGTTTCACGTCTATCTCTTAAAGGAAAATTTTCTATTTTCAATATTGTCGTTGTAGAATAACGAAAAAAAATTCAAAGTTTTACAACTATCAAAAATTTAGAGTTTACAGTGAAAATCGGATAAGTGAATTTTATCAGATTCTAAAAAAATATCAAAGAATTTTGATCTTTCTTGAGAAAATTTTGAAAATGTCCCAGGAAATTTATGTAATGAACCCCCAAATTTTAAGAATGTGTTTGGAAATGTCAGAGCTTCTACTCAAGCCAGATAGATAGGGGCTTCTTCAATTTTAAAAAAATCCGGTTGATTACGCATTGCATACGCATGGTTCTGACGCTAGTGGTGTTTGCAAAGGACAGATGGACGGACGGACGGACGGACGGACGGCGGATGAACGTGCAGGCGGACGTTTTGAAAAAAACATTTTTTTGGTATAAGGGATCCTAAATTGTGTATTTTGTTGAAATCCCGAAATCGATTTTCCGCAGTTATATTACTTTCTCTATACTACGTACATAGCTCCGTAGATACGTACGTACTTGTATAGGAGAAAGTAAAAACATGATTGGAAACATTACTGAATTTTTTCATAATTGTGTCTTTTTTTCCACAGTAAATAATTCTACATACTACATTTAACATTGTTTCAGATATTTTTGAACCCATACAATAATAATAGTGTACACGCCATGAGAATGGCAGAAAAATGGATGGCGATAAAAATATATAGAGATATGTGTGAGTGATTCACAGGTGGTAACGCGCAGGTATTGACAATTGATATCTTTTTGCGTATCTGGATTCACACGTGGGATAACGCAATGTTTTCATTTATATCAAGTGCCGGTCAAGTGCAGTTTCAAGTGCCAGGTCTCACTGTGGAAGGGTATGGTAGATAACTCCACGTGAATATAATGTCTAGATGTGCAGTAGTACTTTTGGGAATAGAACTTATCTCATACCATATTCTTAATAAGTCATATCTTAAAACATAACTTTGGTTTCATTTTCAAGAAGTAACTCTTTAAAATGAAGAGGCATATTATCACAGCGAACATATCGATTCATTTGAAATACTTTATGCACAGAAAGAAATTAAGCGCAACGGGACAATGTTGGTATTTAAATTGGTCAAGTAATAAGCAACACACGTGAACTGTTACTCTGGTTAAGCATTTCCATTGACAGACGTCGCTTATCTCTTTGCGTATCTGAGAATCAACTTGAGATTGGTATCAAAAGAGATAGGCTTGGGAGTATATAAACACAGGAAAAACTCCTGGTCTCACATCACAATACGTTTTCCGCTGCGAAGGCACACATCAGTCATACGTCGTTACTACACACATCGCAACTACATGTAATATCTTTCTACATCGCAGTATACACTTACAAGCTACTATCATAATATGACAGAGGCGTGACGGTTGCAATAACCATATAGCCGTAGTCTATATATAGCCGGAGACTATTATATTATAATCATAGTCTCAAAAGTATGTACGCAATTTAAGCTTTTTCAAAACCTATTTGAAAAAATGTTTAGTACTTATTAACATTTTACTGATTTAAACAATTTATTTCTAATTTTCCTCTATACCTAATTTACCGATTCTGGAAGAGGTAAATTTCCTAAATTTGAATATATCCCGTAGTGTTCCACTTGATATATTTGTATTTAATTTTTAATACATCCCTATCTTGAAATTAATACATTGAACCACACAAATGGTGTGAGAGCATTCCTTTTGTGTCAAATGCTTTCCTCGCTTGCACTCCTGTTCTATGTGTAAATCTCCTAAATTACGTCCGTATTTTTCATTGAATGGCTTCCTTTTTATTATCCACTATTTTAATAAAAATTTCAAAAGTGATAAGACGGAAGAGTAGGCTAAAAGGCCTGAGTAATGCCAACAAAAATACATTTATTTATTTTATTTATTAATAGTCTCCATATACTGGCATCGCTAAGGCTGCATTCTTTAAGATCAGCACACCGAAAACTCGGTTTTGGCTGGGATGCATAATTGGCGTTTTACTGGCATTTTCTGCACGTGCTAGTCACGAAAAAGCTTCCATCCATTAAACGGCAAACATAAATCAGGCAATAACAGGAGGGAGCTATCTGTTCTTACTGCTGCCCTAAGAACTTCACAGAGGATTCTTCAGGCGAAGATCCCAGTTAACGCTAATTCATGTGAATTCCTTTCAACGAGTTTCTTTATTTTAATCGAATTGAACACTGTATTGAGTATACAATGAAGATTATGGCTGCCTGTTTGTACTGTAAATAGTCAAGAGTTATCAGAAGACCGAAAAGTTGTAATGAATAAAGTGCAACAGATAAAAGTGGTCACGTTTTGTTATGGATGTATTGTTTTTAACAATTGTGTTTCTGGTCTCTATTGACATTCATTACTCTTATCATTATGTTACGCAGTCTCTCGCTTTAAATAATATTAAAAATTAATATCGTAAAAGTTGATCAATATAGACAATACATTGCGCATTCTGTCTTGTGCTTTCGTTCCAATAAATCAAAAAATATTGACCAACATGTAAATTTTGTTTCTAAAAGATATTCCTATGTTCTCTAATGCGATAAATCCGAATTCTATGATACGATTCAAAACCGAAATATTTAACTTCAAATTATTGCAATAATATCAGTCTTACTATTAGTCTAATGTAACGGTAGAAGTAGTGCTGCGTTGATGAATAAAATCCGCAAATGTAGGGTACAGTGTTCTCAAAACAAATCTCTCGGTTTCGCAGGAAATCGCGTGTGGTGATGCTTTTTTACTAATACTCTTCACAAACTAAATTGAATTCGATTTTATGAATAATACTTCAACTCATAAATTTAACACATTATAGAAACTGAAAAATGACAATGTATCCTACATATAAGACTTTCCAGTCGACCAAAAAGTTAATTTTCTAATAGAACTGCTGACGTGAAAGGCAATTAAAAGATGTTCTATGAACATCATTTATCTTGTTATAAAGTTTGTAACTCATCAAACGTTTTGGATACATAAGTAAGTGCATAAGTACACAATAAACAAAGTAAACAAATTTGTCATTAAGTGCGAGATGTCTAAAAATGTACTTATCACTACAAAGTAAGTTATATCGTTTATTTAATTATCAGAAGCACAGAAAAATGGAAAAAATGGGATTTTCAATCATGTCTCTACACATATTTTGAGAATATAAAATTTAAATTTCATTAATCGATAATAGCAGTAATGAATCACTTAAATGGCTATATCTTCGAATTTAAAGTTGATTGCTAAGAATCTTTCATTATAATTCTCTTCAACACCATGAAATATCGTCAACGTAAATTACGTTTACTTAGAAAAAGTATGTAAATAAATTAAACAAAGAAGGTGGAGACATTTAATGAAACGAGGTGCGTATAATGTGTGCCTGCGTCTCAAGGCCCGACCAAACGGTGGCGTTACGCCAACTCATGTCATGTCTTTCTTGCTCGTTCCACTAGATATCGCATATCGCAACTGTATCAAACACTGCTTGATGCGGTCACGACATCTAGCGGTACGACTGAGGAAAATGAGACATGCAGTGACATAAGGCCACCGTGAAGACGGATGCAGTTGAGAAATCGCACTACGAGGACCTGTGTTCTGCCTAAAGCCTAGTCTTTCGAAGTCGTGACTAAATACTATTTTTGGCTGGCATGACAACTAGTATTTATCTTCCCAATGTATGGCACCAAGCACTCGCATATAAAACCAAGAAAATTGGTACACAGCACTGTATCCTGTTGCCACATAGGTAAAATTAATTCAAATTTGGCTCCATACTTGAAACTCAATCATTTTGCTAATTTTTTGAGATTATTTAAGAGAAAAGTACATACATGTCGAACGTCGCACCTTCAAAATAGTTTTAATTTTCCCCTAAAATCCGCGAATTCTCTTTCACAAGAAGCAAAAATTAATTTTGTATGAAACTCTTGAAACAAACTTTGCACTGCTTGCAAAAGATGCCGAGAAATTGTGCCTGCTCCTGGGCGCCGAATCGGCAGCAAGACATATCGTCGGCAAATTCCCGGTATCACACTCCTTTCTGATATGACGCGACGGGATCATATTGTTTGAGAATTTAGGGCCGCGAGCAGTTTCGTAGCGATCGTGTAGAGAAGGTAAGTAATACGCGTATTGGTTGCATCAAGTTGGTTTTCTACGTTGTCAAGCAATTAGCCCTATAATTCATTTCCAGTGCACCAGCGGCTTAAAACGCCACGCATAACAAATAGAACCTGAAAGGAAAACGTTTATTTTAGTCCAGAAAACGGTAACAATGACAATTCTTTCAATATTCAATGATCTTCACGCTACGGCGCTAACCGTCTTCATTATCTGTCGTTTTCAGAAACTTTGCTTGTTGTCAGACGATTAGCAAGCGGTGTGGTAGTTTCTGCTGCTGATCCCAGGCAGAATTTCTTTCAAAAGCTCTCCCAATATTTCGCCGCTTTAACATATCAAATCAATCAATTAAAGTTTCAACAGTAATAAATCCTTCTCTAAAATCTCTTCAAATGTAAACACCTACCATTTCAACCTAAGACCAATCTTAGCAGGATTATTACAAAGATCATCTCTATTACTTGCTTAATTTATGTGTGGCAGACATTCCTAAAAACGACATCCACCTTGCACTGTTTGCTGATGATACCGTCTTCTACGAGTACAACTCCAGTACTTCACTTACTGATTGCTGCAACAAAGTTGAATATATTTTAACCTCATTGATCGAAATTAAAAATTCAACTCAACCCAATCAAAATAGTCGCCAAAATCTTTACACTTCGACCACACTCACCCCTTCACCCACCAATAATAAACAATTCATAATCAACTGGCTCCATCCCAATAAACCAACCAGATATTAAGGACTAAACATTGCTATAAAAATCAATTGAATGTCAAAATTACTCAAGCCTGAATCAAGCTAATGCAAGCCACTTCCCAGCTTCCATCTATTGCCTCCCAGAGTACATTTTGTTTTTACATTTTCTTTTTGCTTCACTATAGTAGAATTGAACATGACACAGAGTATAAGATATACAGAAGATTATAACCTCGTCTTAGACGTCAATTTTCGGTGAAACATTTGAAGACGTTTTAGAGAATATGTCAATTGAGCGTTACTGAAAATGCGCAATTTGAAACTCATTTTCACCCACAACTTTTCAGTTTTACAGAAACTTTATCAAGCATTATTTGACGCAATTGTACTCAAAAATCCCATCTTTATAAAATATTTTCACTCTTATTTTACGAACATTTTAAAGAAAACCTTAGGAGTTATTTTTGAGAAAATTTTGAAAATAATCAAGAGGCTTCATGTAAAGTACTCCTAAAAATTTAAGAAATGTTTTTAAAAATCACAGAGCTTTGACTGAATCTACCGTTGAGTATTTAGTTTGCAAAAATCCTATAAATAGTTTAGGACCTAGTGTTGTTCACAGGCTAACGGACACGACAGACAGGCAAACAGGCAGGCAGGTTGATAGACAGACAGGCAGAGGGAAGGACAGTCTCGAAATCTATTTTCCGCAGCATCACATAACTTTCTATAAACTACGTATCTTACATCCTACATACGTACCTGTATGAGAAATTAGTGATACTACAGAATGGCACATAAATTCTCGACAATCCGCACCATTCTCTTAAATGTCTTCTAAACAATTTGAGGAGAAAATTTACTCAATTTTTTGGAATCTTTTTGAGAAAATTTTGAAAATGTTGTTGAGGCTTGTATTATGTACACGCACATTTTAGAGGAAGGTACTTATAACAAGTAAGAAGATTTATCCACTTTTTCGTTACGAGGATCAGGCAATAAGAGCTTTCTGTCGGAATTTCGCCGTTTTCCGGTGCATGATTACAATACTTTATCTTCTTATGTAGTAAGGACGAGAAAGTAAAATCAGCTTCAAATAAGTTTATTCATTGCAAAATACGAATTACAAAACGTATTTTACATACAAGAAATTTCGATACTGCCCGACTCTGATCATAAGAATATTATTTTTTTATACTCTTGTTTAAGTTGAATTCATATACGATTCATAAATTTGTACTTATGCATTTTTTACATCTGATTGAAAAAAAATTAGTAAATACTTATAAATTGGTTCTTCTGGATCGTGTAAACGAGGATATTAGAAGCAAGATATATCTTACACGGAATGTAGTGGGGTCCCGCACATGCGTATTCTATGAGTGAATGCTTATCAATCACCTTATCAATTTGGGTGACGCTCCGTGTCCGCTCCCACGTGAATAAAAGTCGACTCAGGCGGCCAGGTCCTTCAGAAGACAGTTCGACGACGGAAGCTGCAGGAGAAGGTGAACCAGAAATTTGCGATCTCTTTCATCGATCAGTCTCCTTTTGGTAAGTTGTGCAGATTAGCTGATTAGCGAACCTATGCTGTCTCCATTACTTGATTGTATCATAGTTAAATTATTCCTCTTGATGTTTCTTTCTTTAATTTCCTTTGACAAATAGTGTAGTCAGAATCCATGTTTTGTGAGTCATTGTTACTGAAAAATCGGTTGACGGCAAAAATATTACTGTCTGTCTGACTGTCTGACTGTCTGACTGATGCTAAGACTGTCTGGACTGGTCTGACCTGTACTGACGGTTCTGACTGTCTGCAGGGCCGTGGTGGGGTCTGACTTGACCTGGTCTGACTGTTAGATGACTGTCTGACTAGTCTGACTGTCTGACTTGTCTGGACTGTCTGACTGTCTGACTGTCTACTGACTGTTGACTGTCTACTGCTCGTGACTGGTCTGCACTGTCTGACCTGACTGTCGAGTGACTGTCTGCTTGTCTGACTGTCTGACTGTCCTGATCTGACTGTCTGATCTGCTACGTGAAGTCTGACTGCTGAATACTGACTGTCTGACTGGTCTGATGGCTGACTTCTGACTTCTGACGGTCTGTTCTGATCGACTGTCTGACTGTCTGACTGTCTGACTGTCTGACTGTCCCTGACTGTCTGACTGTCTGACTGTCTGACTGTCTGACTGGGTCCTGAACTGTCTGACTGTCTGACTGTCTGTCTGTCTGTCTGTTCACCCGACTGTGGGTCTGTTCATCTTCCCGTTGTTGTCAGCGCTAGCGCCTATAACGTTCAGACAATTTTCTCCAAAATTGATATTCCTCGATATATATGAACGACTTCGACGTTTTGGGAGTTTCAGATGGGTATTTTGATTTTTGAGGGTATTTGACATAAAGCCGCATCATTTTCAGAATTTTCTCAAAAATGGCTCAAATTTATCTTTAATTAAATTTTGCCCTCGGATAATATAAAGGACGCTGACGAGAATGGTCCAAATACCATGTTCGTTGAAATTCGAAAATTGTAAAACCGCTTTTTTACTCTTTCCTACAACTACTATATTGAAGATTTGATTGTTTTCCCTTAATGAAATCTGTTTTTTGAAATCAGACCTTGAAATATGTATAGTAGTTTAAAATATAAGTAGTTTTCGTGTAATTTTGAGCAAATCATCTGCAATTATTAAATATTTTTCAACATTGTTTTTTTCTCAAAATGAGCTCCAAATTTTTATCTTTACATTTTCCCCACTTATATATTGAAGGACGCTAAAAATATGGTTTTAGTCTCATTTTTGAGGAACTATCAGTATTTTCGGAAATTGCAAAAAGTGCAAAAAATTGCAAAAGATTTCAAAACTACAAACTTGAAGAGAGATTTTTTCCATAAACATAATAGTTTAAACTCATTGTCGTTTAAAAACGATAATGTACAGTTATTTGAAAAAAATAACAACTTTCGAATAATTTGTTCTTGAAGTTAATGCAATTTTTAAAAAAACACATTTTCCCAATAACTACTCCAAGCTTTCCACTTTTTCCTCACGGATAAAATAAGGTACGCAGATGTACAAAAGAACGACGAATGTCTCCTTTATGTTGAACTTTCTGAATTTTTGGAAATTGTCAATTTAGAAAACATGGAAGAAAGTATGTGCTGTTGTCGCTCCAAGAGTGTTTTTGAAATTCCCTCGATACAAAAGAATATACAAAATTTTAGTTACAAGGTATAAAGAATCTCTCACAACCCAAAGTGTTTCAGCAACATACTTTCTTGCGTTTTTCTAACTTTTTAAATTTTGGAAACATCGGATATATAATCAATAATGGACAGCAAAACTGCGCCATTATTTTAATCTGTGGGATAAATTAAGAAATGTTCTTGAAGCGAACTTTGAGAATGTTTTTTAATTATGTTTTTTTATTTGTGAATTCATTTCAAGCAGAAATTATGCGATCCATTTTTCAAAATATTGTACGTTTAATGAGATGAAATTATTTAGGACTTAATTTAGGATTAGGATTTAATTTGATTATTTAAAATCTCTAACTTCAAATGTGTAGTTTGGCAATGTTAGTTTTTTGTACGCATAACAAATTCTGAGAATTCACTGGAAATGGAAGTAGCCCAGTTATTTTAATATTTTTGTTACATACGAGTAGAAATACTAAGGACAAAATTGGAGCAGTTTTTGATAAAATACTTCTCTACAATTTACCTAAATTTCATGCAAATTCCCGAAAACTTCAGATATCTTCAAATACTTGTACACGATCATATTTTAAGATGTCTGTACAAGAGCGATTTCACTACAGAAAAATCTATGTTCAATAAATTAGTTGTTGTAAGACGTTGAAAATATTTTAAATTTTAAAATGCAATTGGAGACTTGTGTAACGTACCACAAAAATAAATTATCTGTTTCAAATTCTCTGAGCTCTGAATTCCTTAATATCCATCCAGGAATATCGATTTTGGAGTGTGTCGGTTGAAAGGTTTAGGCGCTAGTATTGGTCTCACCCAGACGGACGGACTAATAGGCAGACTTTTTGCAGTCAATTTTTCGAAATCATGTACCCGCAATACGTGAGTTCGAAATTGACGTGTTAAAAAAGTAATTTACTTCATGAATAGGGACAAAGTTTATTTATGTGCTCATTACCAGAACCCTGCAAGTGCTTTTGTCCTATAGAAAGGTTGCTGTTTTCTAGAGCACGATTACAATTCTTTCTATTTTTACGATGGCGAGAAAGTAAGAAATTTAAATGACTTTTAATTGCAGTAAATATTGTAAATATGACAAATCACGCATGATAATTGTGTCTCTCTAAATTATCTGGGTCACAATATTGTTTATAATAAACTAATTTGCCTTCTTTAGACGCTTAAAGAAGAAGGAAATATGGCTCGGAAAATAATTTATGAAATTTTTTGAGCTATCAAATACATTTGTTATATTGATACAAAATATGATAGTTAAGATGATATCTATAAAGTAGAAACCAATTGTTCATTACAAGTTTCCTAGATTAAAAGAATTTACAAACGTTTATTGTTTAGTTGTAAATTCTTTCTTTTTTTGTGTATCCTATACTGCTTTTACGATGAAATAGATCGATTATTCTCAGTTCAATACACATTGATATAATAGAGTTTTCTACGAAACTATGTTCATTGGAGAAGTTAAAACATTTTCTTTTTTGAATAATTTCCTTTTACAAAGAATATTTTTCAATTTACATAAATTTTCAACTCAAAATTTATAAAACTTCCTCGTTCATATTTTGAGTTAATTTTTTTGTGTATTGTTAACAGCTGCCAAGAAGAAACATGAAGATCCTGACAGTTTTGGTTTTCTGCCTACTGTTGACACAAGCGTGGTTTCTTTCGATGCCAGATCGCATTTGGTGTACTGCCATTCGACCTGAAAATGAAATAAATTATGATTTACGTTGCACAAGAAAAGGAGATTCCCGATCTAAAACATACTTGTGTCCTGACGTTGTACAAAACATTGGGAAGAGGTCGATCTTATTCCCGACGCTCCGTGTACCTCGTCTTTCTGAAGAAGTCACTGAGCGAACAGCAGCTGCCCACTGGATTGCAGCGCTCGGAGTTTAAATGCTTGGAAGTGTCAAACTGGAACTATCTATTGTTGGGTGTCTGAAGTAATCAGTGCTAACTTTCCTTTTAAAGATATTATTTCTAACCTTAGCATGTTGACTTAACATCAGCAAATTGTATTTCAAACACTTTTATTCGAACTGTTAGTTTTAAAATGTGATAAATTTCCACAGAGTGATAAAAACGTCTAAACTATTGATAGGTAATTGATAGAAAATATTATTTTTATCTTTTAAACCTTTCTTTTATAGTGGTCTCACAAGAAAATTTTTCCATAATTTAATCTCATCCTACCGTACCATTATTCGAATCACAGAAACATGAGTTGGTAATAAAAACTAATTATTTTGCAGAACTATTAGTTTTATGATAATGTTCTTGGTATCATATCTCATTAAATACATTGCTGTTATATCAATCAATTCAATCTCTAATCTCATCAATCTCATAAAATGCTATATTTTATTGAATAAGACTGACGATTCTGTTTGTATTATGCTTAAAGATTGCATACATATTTATTTATTTATATATTTATTTATTTATTTTCATGTTTAGTAATTGACAATGAAGACATTAAATTATTAATATGTTAAAAATATTGTAGATTCGTATTTTTGTACAAAAACAATAAAAATTATTATAATGACTGTTAATTTTTTAAAATTTCTGTGTGTAATAAAATATGTTGATATATATGATGTATTTATTTATTTATTATGATAGTGTATTATATTCTTAATATATAAATCATAATAGTTTCATTAAAGCACCCAAAGGAAAATTGATCTCATTCTCAATTGAAGTATAACGATTTTTTCTTGAATATGTTCTAATGCAGAAAATCAACGACATCTTTACTCAAATTATATTGTTGATGCCAGATTATTCAACATTAGTTGAAAATTAAAAATGTTCATGATTATGGGGTTGGAAAATATTAGTGATAATTTTGTTTACGTAAAAACTAGTTAATAGTTGAAATAAACATAATTATGAAATTATGGATTAATATGGGAAAATTTTGGTATATTACGGTAACATGGGTCGGTTTTTAGACAATCAAGTTTTAAAATATTGTTAAAATACATTAAACATAGGTCTTTAACTTAATAAGTTAAAGAAGGTTGCAATTAAAACATGACAAGTTGTTGCACAACGTTTGTTGAATTACCTTTTTTATATCTCTAGGTTTCATAAACAGTTAGCGATGTTCAAAAATTCATCCACCGCTGGAGTGCAACCAAAACGAAGGGGGATTCACATTGAAGAAAAAATTATCAGTCACGTCTTTATGGGGAGGCGATGTTGATTGAATTGCTATATGCTAATATAATATTTGTTCTCTTGACCGACAGTCTTTGAAATTTTGTTATATTTAGGTAGTTCTTTTCTTGGCTTTAGAGAAAAAATTTTAGAGTACGAATAAAACACATTAATTCCAGGTCTTTAATCACTATCCTCCTTTCAATATTAGTAGCTATTGAGAGGTGAAAACGATAGGAGAATACTTTAAAAAAATGATAGTCCAAGACCACACTTTAAATAACGTTCATCACACATAATATTTACGTCATAAGTAGATAAAAATGAGAGGAAGGATACATACAACGAACAAAAAACCAACTAAAATCATACTAAGTCCATGAAGAAAGGATGCATTCGCTGCAAGCTACAGAGTAATATCACATATCACGTGATCAAGGCATATTTATTTAAAATCACAAATTCTCGGGCAAATCAGACCGTACGCCTTGCAACACCTACCCACATGGTCCTGTTGCATGCTAGAGCCACCTCTGCACCACCAGAAACCAGTGAGGGATACCAGAAAACTGTACAGCCTACTTACAAAGCAAAGCTTCAAGAAGATTGCTCTCGTACGAAGCAAGCCATGTAAAATTCTTGGGAATGGGCAGCACAAACTATCAATCCGGTGAAGTTATAGGCAATTGTGTACTCGAATTTCACCGCTCAATTCCCCATGCATCTCGCCTAAAACCTTGTCACTTTCTTGACAACGAGTGAATTCCCGAACGAGCAAGAGAGCCTAGGGAGTTAGATATTATCAATGTGGCAATATTATACGCAAAAGTATTTCCAGCCCCGCCCCTCTAAATGAATCAGGACATACAAATATTAAAAGTAACTCACCAAACGACCATTCTCTGCATTTTACTAATGATTAAATGAAGTCGATTATTTCCCTACAATCTACTCTACAAGTTTATTGTCCTCTCGAATCTATTGTTTTATCAGGAACAAGTGCGGGCGCATCCACCTGGGATACCAATGTTGGAAACGATCCACAAACATTGTGAGATTGCATCAGGAGAAGAGCATTGGCGAGAATGCTGTTGGTTGATTCGGACAGAGTCTCTGTCAGCTTTTTTTCACGCTTGCGTGATATTTTGTTTCAAATCTGTACCAATTGTAAGGGATAAATGTAGTGCCTATGCAATTACCCTGTGTGCAATTACCCTGTGTGCAATTACCCTGTGTTCAAAATTGGTATTGCCTGATAGATTCAATATCCCGATAATAAACTACAATTTAATTCTCTTATAAACTCAATAACTTTTGGGTTGGAATAGTATATTCGTATTATGGTAGTATTTTACAGTAAGCCTCAACAATTTCAAATTTTTCAAAAAAGTCTCTCATTGTGTTATTGTACCTTTTTCTGGAATAGCGTAAAGGACGCTTGAAAGAATGGTGAAAGTTTAATTAACATTGAAATCTCTGATCTTAAAAAATTGCGTAAGTTCGATTTTGTTGGATATCTTCCTACAACTACGAATTTGAAGATCGAGAAATTGTCTAAAATGAAATCTGTTCTAAAAATAGCTCTTTAAAAAGATAATGAAGAAATTCTTAAAAAATGCGTAATGTTCGTGTAATTTCTGCTTAAAAAAGCAAATTATCAATTAAAAAAACATTGTCCTTCACTGTCGGTGGATATATTTTTTAAAATCGGCAAGTACTTATCAAATCTGAAGATGAGTAAACGTTAATTTACGAAATGCTAAGCAGCAAATTGTATTGTTTTAACAGCAAAATTCTTCAACATATTTATCCGTCAACTCGGAGTGTCGTTCTCTGCACGCGGATGGTTTCCGTCTGCGTGTGTGGAAAGATGCTCTTGGTACACTCAGTAAAGACTCTTCCGTGTTAAACTTTCTCTTAATCAAATTAAGAAATACACGAAATCTGCTTTTTTGATCTACTAAACAATCAATCAGACTTTACTTTCTTAAACATTATGACCATCGCTTTATACGAAGTCCTGTTGATATACAAATCAAATCACTCGACCCAGCTTGAAAATAGCGTCCTTTTACGAGGAGAATCTGGCTGTGAAATTGCACATCTTTTGGAAAAAAATCTATGACTCGTCGGACAATGAGCTGGATGATTGTACCCTAAAACCCATGTTTGATTACCTTAAATTATAATGTTTCAGAAATAAATATTACGATTTTTGAAGATTTGCCGAAAATAATAAACGCATCAAAAATTTATGTAATGATTCGCGAATACATTCTCAAACCTTGCAACTGTTCAAAATGTTTGGAAAAATTTTGAAAAATTCTTTGGGGCTTCATGCAAAGAATCACCCGTAATAAAAATTTCCGTTTCAAGTTTGCAGGGCCTCCAAAACAGTTAGTTTGATCCCAAGATGTTATTTTTTGAGAAAATCGTCACAATGGTTCACTGGCTCAAGCACTGGTGTAAACTGCAGACGATAGAAAAAAGCGGATATACAAACGAACGGATAAACACACGATTGGGAGAAAAACAGTTTTTCGGTGTTAAGGATGGAACGTGGCTTCTCTCTAGAAGATGTGTTAGAGAATGCAACTTACATCTAGATCAAGGATTATTCTTTTCCGTGGCAATACCTAACAACAAGATTGTTTAAAATTTGAGTTTTATGTTGCACGATTACAAATATTATATATATATATATATATATATATATATATATATATATATATATGTATTTGTGTGTGTGTTACAAAAGTATTATGCGAGAAAATAATAATGAAATGACAAATAATTGAAAATTGTTATGAGAAATGTAGTGTTTTGGATAAATTTTGCTCATAAATTTGACGAAACAATTAAAATAATTCAAAAAATATTTATAGATTACAGAATTATTAACGCTGTTAATTAGACAATTATGTATTCTTTGTTTCACAAAAACTATTACACTTAGTATGCAATTGAAAATAGCGTTAATCATAATTCAAAGTACGTTAAAAATGTTAAAATATATAATACTACTGGCACGACATTAGCTCTTTAATATCATTATCTAGGCCTTAGTTTAGGATATTCAGTATCCCAAATATATAATTAGACAACGCTAACCAGTTTTCAACAAATCTATCTTTCGTAAAGTCGTGTGATAACACGAGGAAGCAGCAAAACTGGATATTGCCTGAAGGAAACCGAGCTGCGGAACATCGATACCTTATCGTGGGGATTGCAGATCTTTCTGGTTCTTGCTTCCCAAAAAGAAACATTTCTGATAATAATTATCATAAACAAATTTTCCTCGGTGAGTATTCTCAGGGTATCTCCTATTACAAAGATATGTATACCTCCAGGGATTTAATACATTTTTCTTTCGCGCAAATGTCTAAAGTAAGTATAAAAATGCTACACAAAAATTTCCGAATTTTCGGCAGAAAGACAAGTTTTGTAAGTCCCTAATTCAAAAGAAGTGGATAATTTTGCACCGAGAAAATTGTAAAAGTACGTTTCTGCTCTTTCAGGACCTTTCTGTGGAAACATATGTCCGAAGACAAAGGCTGATGGGTCTGCAAAGGTTGCATTTGGAATGCACTATCGATAAAAATTAATCATGCCCAGAAATCTACTGAGACATTTTATGTCACTGAAAGATTTAATTTTGAGTACGAGATGAATCTTAATGGACAATAATCAATGTCTGTTAATTAATATGAATATGTTCTTCATATAAAGACGAAAACACCAAAATATTATTTGATTAAAAGTAATATTTTTTTTTATTTTCTTCCCGTTCGACTTTTGTCTTTCGGGTGTTTTGACGGGTACAATGTTACATACAATGATTTTACTTGGTCATCCTCAGGCAAATGCGGGTCTCGGAATAACCCTTCACTACATTTTTAAAAATATCATATTTGAATATCTTCACTAAGAGAAGTTCGCATTTGTGGTTTAGAGGAGGGGACAGAGTGTTTGTGGGAAAAGGGGGCCAATACTTTTATGAATCAGGGTGGGCAAAAGAGATCTTTGGGTAATCTGGATCTAATGCGTGATGGAAGATATAAAGATAGCAAATAGGAAGAGCAGATATTGTGTTAATATATGGTAAGGGAGCGCAACACCTAGAGATTTAGTGTGTTGTTGTAAATCTACTAGCTGCATTTCCAAATAGTAAATTGATGTCAGTGGGATAATGTGATGTCTTCTTAGTGCAAATAACTAATGTTTGTAATTTGATCAAAAACGATTCCAGTTGCACAATATAGTTTGAGATAGAGGCATGCAAGAAAACCAGAACTGATAATTGATGTCTGAACATTAGTAACCAGAAAATTCCGGATTTAATTCCGTCTCAACTCAATATGTAACGATAAAGTAGAAATAACTGGTCCACTTATGGGTCAACAGAAGGCGGTATCAATTACATTTTAACGCAAACGGGAAACTGGAAAATACGTTACGTGTCTGCTGGCACAGATAAGGAAATATTTCTTTGAACGATTATCGAAGTCAAAAAGACAATTTCCCAATTTTGGTGTGCGCTCATCGCTAAACGCTGACGCCCACACCGCAGCATATGCACCGGTTGTCGTCAGATCGCCGCAGTTAAGCGCCGCTGGGCCCCGCCTGAACCGGGTTGGGTGACCACCCGGGAATACAGGCTAGCAGTGACATCGTTACTCTTTCGTCTGGTCGGCCGTGGCCCGCATCGGGCTGTCGAGCCAAGAACAGCCGTCAAACACTAGGCAAAAAATTTCTTCCGAAATTACTCGGTGATGTACAATTGTGCGCTTTAGAGCGCCTGGCAAGAAACACACGTGTCTATTGGAGGTGCTTGACACGCGTGCGTGTCTGTGAAATCTTTGTTCTTGAAAATCTGGAAGAACTCCGTCCTAGTCTGCTATAAAAACGTTGTGATGTATTTATCCACGTTCCAAAGCAACTGCACTTTGCAGAGAAATAATATTTTTAACCCGATCAGATTTTTATGTTACTATTTAATCTGAATGTAAAACTGTGTATTTTTCCATGTATTGTGTTTTCATTTGCTTTTTTTGGTGTCAGGTACTACATAGCACCCCCTTTTATTTTTGTTTTTTTAAGCCGTAACTTTTAATCCCAAAGACATGAGAAGGCCTGAAAATTATCACTTACTTTTAAAACTGTCTTTACGGTACGTACTACGTGTCTTTACGTGGGTACAATAATGTGAATCATATGCCCCGAAATTCGTTCAGGAGGAGAAAATCTTGTTCAACAGTGTTGATGTTCATTGTTCGGATGGGAAACTCAACATTTGACACTTTCGAATATGGTCGAAAGAACTGAGAAAAATGATTCACGACACTTTTGAATCTTGTACCGTGTCGTGTGCTCAGCGATTTTTGGCTAGAAGTGTACTTGGATTGAATCGTTGTTTTAAAAAACACGTCAAACGTCAAAATTTAAAGTACGCATTATCGGCGGCTTATTGTTTCAAGGGGATAGACATATGGTTTGGTGTATTTGAAAAATATTAATTTATCAATTACATTAATAAAAAATAGTTTGTAATCAGAAATATTGAGAGACTTCTTCTCGGTTTTCTCGAAATGAGGAATTTCGCGTTTGGCAGGTTCCTAAAATAAGTGATTCAATTTAGGTAACAACAATTTTACATTGACGAGAACCATATTTTAAAACTAATAACTTTCTAATAAAAATTATTTTATTGGATTGTTTGAATCTCATTCTAATTATTTTCCTTACAATGTACTGTAAAACGGAAAACTTAATGGACCAACATAAGCTAACAGATCATCGAAGGAAATGCATATTTTCCTCAATGCGGAGCGTTGCCCAAACCTGCGTCGTGACGTAGAAAAAAGATGACGCGCAATTAAGCTGATTACGTAGATGAGTTGCAAAGATCTCGCAATAATAATGAACAAGTCAGTTTGAAGCCCGACACAGTTAAATGCTATGTGCGCAATAATATTGAGGTGAACATTAATGTACCAATCCATAAATTTACACTTTGTGGTCCTGAAAATTCAACTAGTTTTTGTACACGCTTCAAATAGAATTTTGACTTGGTTCATGCTATTGGTATATTGGCAACTGTAAAATAAAACGACAAAGAGAAAGTAAGTGGATGAGCAAGATACCTCAACTGCCGTAAGACACACGCTTGTTAAATATTGCCAACCTTTGCAATTTTCGAAAATTGAGGGATATCAATAAAAATGAAACCTGCATTATTCTCTTAAGATCAGGGAAAAAGTCAAATCAAACAATTTGGAGTAATCATTTATAATATTTAAAAGAATATTTTCTGTTAATATTTTAAAAAACAGGCTGAATTGTTTCGGCGCTAGCGTACATCAGAGACGGACTAAGATGTTTTGCAGTCAATCAATTTTTCTATATCTAAGATCCCCAAAACACATATTCGGACTGCATAATGTGATATAGGAAGTCACTTATTATTTATAGGAACACGATTTATTCAATTTTTCGGTACCAAGGCCCGGCAATAAGTGTTTTGCAAACGAAAATTCTCCGTTTATCAGCGCACAATATCAATACATTCCCTTCTTACGAAGTAAGAGTGAAAAACTATAAATAGTAAGCGATCGTGTGTCATGTGGCAAAAACACGTGCATATACGAAAAGCTACACACAAAACTCAAGTATTGTAATCTGAAACTGCTGATGTATCCCATCATGAGGTAAGCCAATAACTATTTTTTCACGATCGGCAGCGCTCGTGGGTAGCGGTAATGGGAAGGGGATGTAGGGACCAGAAAAGGGCACAAACGTCCACACCAGCCAAGATGCGACATCGGTTAGCATCTCCAGTGCCTGACTTTTCGTACCCTCTGCCATGACGACTCAGACTGCGGACTGCTTACTGGATTGATTGATTGATTATAAGTGATTCCGGAGGCGTCAACTACTAGGGTCATTAATCCCGTATGTGTAGTGCATTGCTTTTGCTCGGGAGGTGGCGATGGTTTTCTCATACTGCATGGTGAGATCCGGCGCGGACGTACCGTCGGCTATCGGGATATTCCCTTTACCTCCCTCCAACGGGGCACCGCTCAGGCCGAGGCAGGCTCCAAGCTCCCGACCGGAGTCCCGGAATGTGTGGTAGTGTAGGGCATGTTAGTGTAAGTAAGGGGTGAGGATAGGAGAGGGAAGAAGAAGGGAAGATCGCGCGCAGTCCGCGGCTCTTTGTGAGGATACTTCTCCAGCATTTGCTTGGTGTTGATCGGAGAAAGCATGGAAAACAATCGATCAGAGAATCCAGTCTCTAGCATTCTCCTCTAGACAGCGAGGGAATTCGTCCTAGCTAGGAATGAAAAGCATGCGTACATGATATGAAGGACCTGGGCGTCCGACATGCACCACGAAATATAATGAACGGCGGATTGACTTCTACGCGTGTTCTGATCCAATGGCAACAGGTGCCATTCATCGGACTACGCAACCTGTTTTGCCATTGTCTTGCAAGTGCCAGTGCTATTGGCTGGCGCTGTCGGGATCGCCTAACGATGAACACTCCATGCCCTCCAATCACAGGGTATCAGCTAATGTAGTGCCTTTGACCAGGAGGCATAGTTTCGTGTCTCGTCAGGCACAGGATTTTGGACACTAGCTAGATAGCTAAGTCGCTATCTTACGGTACATTGCTGGAACACATGTTATTCAGAGACTAAATTCACTTGAATGTATGTTCGGGTGAAATATTTTAAATTTCACTACGAAAACATCATAATTTATAATGATATGCACACTTTATATGTATGTATCATAACGATTCATTCGTATATTCAGCGATTCTAGTATCAAAGTACAATATAATTTCCATGCTGATACGGAACAACAACAAAGACAAACCTTGAAACCCCCTGGTTCATTTCAAATTCACAAATCCACCGAGATCTTCAAATACCTCTTCTCTCAGAATTCATCTCACAAACCTCAGAAAAATATTATTCTCTCCTCCCAGCATGCCCCAACACTTCAATATTCAATCTCGGCCAAAACGCACATTAACCATCACGAATTAGATCCAGATTCCCTAAAGATGTATTTCGCCCACCCTAACTCATAAAATTATTTGCCCCCTTTTCCCACAAACACTCTCCCCCTCCTCTAAACCACAAATGTAATCTCCTCTTAGTGAAGATATCTAAATATGAAATTTTAAAAATATAGTAAAGGGTGATTCCGAGACTCGCATTTGCCTGAGGATGAACAAGTAAAATCATTTTATGTATCATTTTACCCTTCAAAACCCCCGAAAGACAAAAGTCGAAGGGGAAGAAAACAAATGTGAAAAAAAAAAAAATACGGAAAAAGGTATCTCCTCTAGATCAATGACGTATCATTATACGTAATCACTATTACATGTCGTTATAATGCGATAACGTCGCATTTCCCGCTTCAATGATTGCACTGAACTCAACTTTCTTCAAATAGATGGCGCCACTTATCGGCTGCTGAACCGAACACCGGAAAACTGTTATGTCGCTTCAGCGTTATAATTGATAACGCCTGGATATAGGCAACCAACCTGGCGAATCGCGGAAAGAAAAAGTATTGGAGTTTGTTGAAGAAATTTAATATTATCTTAAAACTTCGACATGGAATCAAACTTTTAGTGCTCACCATTGAACTGGGAGACAATGTCTTGCGAACAATGAAAGTTGAATGTAATTGCAAAGTAATTGTCTACCCAAAATCTTTTGAAATTTATTTTGGGTAGACAATTACTTTGCTACTAAATTGTGAAGTGATACACCTTAATTTCTGTGTTGTTAAAATAAAGGATTAAAACCCCGAAAGACCATTTTATCCTATGATGAGTATTATGAAGACCTTTATTTTTAATATTAACACTGAATGTAACATATTTATGCAAGTATTAAGTTCGTATTATTTCACAACAATGAAATTTTAATGTGTAAGGGTCAATAATAAATTACTAATAAGAGAGTATAAACGTATTAATTTATTTATCTTGAAATGAAATATATAACACTTTATGTAAAGTTAAAGAATATAGTTTAATTTATGAAATTTAATAATTTTTGACAATATTCAACACGATTGAGAAAATTTAATGAGGATTATTTAAATTTAATTCTATTCCATTCTTTTATATAAAAAATAAGAAAAATAATTGTGATTAGTAATAAATTGGATATGTTTTGATTTAATTATGAATAAAACGTTAAACGGTAATTCAAGGTAACATTTATGTACTCTCTTCGTTCTCTTTCTACCAAACGTTGCAGTGTGTAGAAGGCAAGAGGAAATACAATAATTGAGATGTCGAACGATATAAGAAAGCATCGAGAAGTTGCTAAAATGGAGATAATAACTTTCAACAAGATATTAACAGAAACTTTGCCTACTCAGATGTGACTTCAAACGATACATACCACTCAAACGTCTACAGAGCTAAATAAATATAGCTATTATGACGCCGTTGATCATTTTTTTCGTTTTAATCCCATTATGGACTATATATTTATGCAATATAGGCAGAGGACATAAGTAAGTTCAGTGTTAAATGTGTTTACTTTTATATCCAGCTACTTTGTGCTTAGAAAAAGAAAAAAAACTGGAGAAGAGTTCTGCTATCTCGCGGGATCCAAAAAACCTCGAATGTACTGGAGTTCAATTTACGGAACTTGACTGTTGCCGTCTCGTGACGAGGTCCCCGATCTCATCGTTCCAACAAATGACTTCCGCGCCGCAACACGTGTGAGTTGCTGCTTGCGCCCCCGGGGACCCGAGCTCTCGATTTCCCCGTTGCCTCTGCGCGGACTGTAGAACCCAGTGTATCGTCTTGCGAAATTAGTAATTGTCAGCAACAATTTCTTCAACGAAGGCTGATTATCTTCAAGTAATTTCTAAAACATGTTGGTTACAGTAGAAACAGGTTGTGATAGTCAAAAATGAATTCTAATATTTTTATTTTTGGTCGTGTATGCATCAAATAGCCCTACTTGGACCTCACGTGTATGCATCCTGCACTTACCGAGGCTCAGAAACATTATCTCGGTGGCAGGTGCATGTAATTTTATCCTGGGATCAGAATTTAGCTAGATCCGAATTTTGCTTCCCGGGGTTGTTAGCCCTGGGGATATGGAAGATGAAATGATGAAACTGGGGGGAGAGAGGGCGACACACACATACAGACAAACACCCATGCGCCAGCTGGGACTCGAACCCGCGAACGTCTAGTCCGAGATCGCTACGAGTTTCTTTTAGCGATCTTGGCTATCTGACCGGCTTGAATTGTAATTGTTTTTATATTATTTAATTGAATCCGCAGGAGAAGGAAAATGCATGTTTTATGTTGCAAAGTTGTTATTTAAAGCTAGGCAAATTGTACTGTGAAGAAAGTAGCCACGTCATAACAATGTTTAGACTATCATAGTGAATTCACACCGAAACATTGGACAGGACGTTTGCTTTCTTCTGAAAAGTGGCAAGAAATGACTTGTTCCCTTGCTCTTCAGCCCTATTCAATGACATAGTAGTTGGACCTGTGCAAGCATTCCGCTCATTGTAAATTATTATTTAACTACTGACGCTATTATAGCACGCATTTTTGGATTATTTGTAACTTTTTTAATATTTGAAAATTTAGATAATACACTTAAAAGGTACGATGTGCCAATTTTATAAACGTACTTCACACCATTCGTCTATATATAGAAAAAAATTTCAGCCGTTTTGAAAAAATATTTTTTTTAGAGTATCATACACTACTTATACATTATTAATGAGAAAGTCTTGCAAAGCATTGACTGTTTAGCGATTACGGGCACGTCAAATACCAGGGACATTGTCCCGTAAGTGTAATGCATTTTTTTTGCTTGGGAGGTTGCGGTTGCCTTCTCCTCGCTGTATGGCTAATAGGGGGTTTCTCCAACAAGGTATCTCCCGCCAGCTTAGAAGCGCCCCGGCCGGAACAAGCTCTTGGCTCCTGACAGGTCTCCCGGCATGTGTGGTAGTGAAGTGCATGTTAGTGTAAGTGTGTATGGAATGGGTGAGGGTAGGGCAAGGAAGACGAAGGAAAGATAGCGCGCAGTCCTTGGTCAGTTTGTTATTGCTTCCCCGGCATTCCCGGCGACTGCCCCGGCATTCGCCTGGTGTTGATCGGAGAAACCACGAAAAACTACCAATCAGAGCAGCCGGCCGCTAGAATTCTCCTGCAGACAGCGATTGGATTCCACCTAGCTAACAAGTCAGTGTCGAAAATGATGATACCCTTGGGACTCGAACCAAGAATCTCCTGGTGAGAGGAATTGCAGTGCAATCAGTTAATGCCCAGAGCCATGTCTCCCGGTTCAAAAACATAGCAAGTTACATCCTCGAGTACGTCAGAATCCACGTTTTGTGCATCCGTGATACATACATACATGATTCGTTTCTGGCAAAACTTCTGTCCGTCTGACTGAAAACAACGGTACCTGCTAAACCGTAGGCAGATTTTTCACCAAAATTTATATTTTTTAATCGGTCAGTCTTGTTAGGATTCCTTAAATTTGAAGCACCAGATTGTGACTTTGAAGGGACAATATATACAAATCGGAGAGTACAGCCAAGCGTGGTGGTCCTTGCAGGTTGATATCATACCGCTCAGTAATAAGACTTGCACTATCTTATTAGCACAACCGTTCAAGACGAAGGCTCTGAGCGAACTGTTTTTGTGTAGCCAAGTTTACAAAAAAACTTGTATTTGAAACTGGGCAATTGTTATTTGATTATTTACCGAAATATCCGATGATTTCTTAGCAATTTCATTGAAAATATATATTTTCACGCCATCTATGGGGAGGATGGGTGAGAGGATGGGCGGGAGGATGGGAGGGAGGAGGGGCGCGAGGGATGGAGTGGGGGGAAAAAAATGAAGGGGTGCTCTCGGAGGCAGGGGCGGGGCAGGATGGGCTAGTAAGCGAGGGGCAGGGGGAGGAGCAAAAAGAGGGGAGGGAGGAGGTGACGGAAAGGAGTGTGGGTGGAAGGCGCAGCGGACGGGGAGGAGTGAAGGCTGGGATGTCAGTAGAGAAGGTTCGTTGTTCCAAACTGGATCTTCCTCCAAGTAGTAATACAACTTTTATAAGCATTATACGGGTAAACACCGGTCTCTCTCAGATCCTGCGATTGTTTTCCTTATTATTTGTAATTATTCAATTTATTTATTATACAATAATATATTTAATTTATTATTGAATTTTATTTCTTATATAAGTATTAATTGTAGTTGAATCAAAATTTTCGTAATTATTTTTAAAAAAATTGGAAATACACATTTTTAAGCAGAAGTTGCTAGACTGAATGTTTTGCAAGATAGTGTGAAATGTTTCTTTATTTTTTTTTAGGTTATTTTTCGTGAATCATATTATAAATTTACTGCATTGCCCATAGCTACTAGTCACAACAGACGTAATCACGTATTTCATCACACTTCATTCACAACTTCTTTGGGACACCCCAGCAATTTCCCGTCGTCCACGCTTGATGGACTGGTAATTAGTTCTTCCTTGTCTTTTCATGTGGGAGTGGTAGCATTACAAATTGAAATTATCACATCGAAAAGAGACTGTCAATGAACGCATAGCTTCGGTGTTCGAACATTTGCAACGCAACAGAATAGGCACAATAAACAAATGGGCTGTAGGGTCTGAAGAAACGAGCCGTTCTTACCTACGAGAGAGGCGGGGTTAAATGTTATTCTTGACGACTCACGCAGGTTAGAGTGGCACCGGTGGCTGTGTCGGTGGAGGGGGGGTAAAGCACGTGCCTCATCACGTCGGACGGAGCGGCCCGCCGAGATTGCTCGCTCACCAGCGCCCGCTCACGACTATTCCTAAAGTCATACACTGGTAGGCGGCATCAGAGAAATTCTAGAGACTCTGCGCGAGCGCTCAGTCACAAATGGATCGTAATTGAATTTAATTGTTGTAAGTTGTATATGACTCTGTGTCACTCACGGCGCGAAGTGTCGATGTCGGTGCAGTCTCTCGCAGATTGTGTGACAAGAAGACGTCCCGCGGTGTGCGCGACAGTGAGCTGCAGACAGGAAGAGAAGGCGGGCAGGCAACGAGAAGTAGGGGTGGACGGCTTCGGAAATAGGCAAGCAGAGAGACGCGAATGTAAGTGACTAAAGAGGACGAGAGGTGAAACGAGGGAAAGAGATCATAGTATGCAAGCGGAACTAATCTGACTGGATAGATACTTGTCAAATGTTTAGTAGTATATTACTGTGAATATTAAAATAAAAAGTAGTGTTTAATATTGATCCATTTAAATATAAAGAGTATTTTCCTTTTTTACTTTATCGTAAGCGTAGTGTCTTCCCTTTCCCAGCTACCTAAGATATTCTAAACAGATTCTAATAAGCTAGTATCTTGACCATTTCAATACCATCCATTCTCTAGATAGTTAAGATTTTAAGTGCGGCTCAGATCTGCCGAACCAGCCGGTAGGATCTTCTTTAAAGTACGTATGAGGCAGTGGGTTAGTCCGCGGTACGTTTCACCGGGTGAGGGGAGAGGCTGTAAGATAAAGAATAACAGAAAGGAGGCTTCAAAGGCGTCGTGAGGCATGCTGGTGCATCTGTAGGAATTGGAAATCCCTAATTTATCCCTCCTCTTGTTGGATTTCCACGTAACTTTCCTATGAGTATCCATTCGGCCAAAACTCTCGCAGAGACATGTTTACGTAATGAAATGTTCAACGAGATTTGCAATTGTTTAACAGATTGAAATTGAAAAGAAATTAGAATTTAGTCTTTTCTTTAAAAAGAAAAAAAACTAGAGTCTTAAATGATAACTGCCGTGGAAAGCAAAAAACTGAATTCAGTCCGTGTATAATTGGAATTGTAAACAAAAAGTGTGAAGTTAGAGTATTCAATATTCTCTTTTAACTGAGTATGTTACTCACGTTTTCCGTTTTGTAGAAATGAAACGAGCCAACATTATATTGCAAACTGAACTCTGGATATAAAACCCAGTACGTTCGTAGTATAAAGGGTTTATTTTAAAGTGTGTTAGGCTACCTACCTGGTATTCAGCTCATCATACATTTTTATTTATTTCTTTTTAATGTGATGCTGCCGTTGATCTGTTTATAAAACTTAAAGGTCAAGATAGAACTAAATCAGTTTGTTTTCTTTCATTGCATTATTGCAATGCAGTAATTTCAATTAATCTTGTAATCTGTATAAACCCTCTGAAACGTAAAGTGTGAAATTCTGGAGGTGTATGTGAAGTAGTAGTAAGAACCTGCGTTCAGGAAGAACTGTTTGTCAATGTACAAGTATGTTGGTTTGTAAGTACTTTTGTATGTTGCGTAAAATGCTTTTCATGAATTTAAGAGAGATCATAGTATACAATTGTAGAATGAACTTAATTTGAGTGTTTTTTGTAATAATAAGTGCAGAGGGGAGCAGTTAAGCATTTAATGGTAGATCTGATTCTAACACGCAAAAAAAAGAAAAATATAATGCGTGAGAAATAAATATCTCTCACGATTAAAAAGTGGGATTTGTATTTTGACGAGATACTATGATATCACTTGTCAACAAACTACATATAATCAGAAAACACCACAATTTATACTGAAAAAGAGGATACATATTTGTACATTTGAAAATGATAATGTAACTAAAAACTAATTAAAAAAATGCGCCATTCTTAGGGTTAATGGCCCGGAAGAAAAAAATAAAACAAAAAAACAGAAGCTTACAGGGAAGTTTCGAAGAACAAAAAAACGAGAAGGCATCCTGTCAGTGCTGAGAAGTCCTGTTTACATTCTTCTTGGAGATGGTTGAAGTTGGAATGCTGCTCGTAGTTACAAAATTTGCGGACTAGAGCGCAAATGTGACAAATGATGTACATTCAATATTAATAGGGTTCATATTTAAAAATTAACAATGATATTACACGTATTCGACTGGTGCATAAAAAGAAGGAAGATATGTTTTCGCAGTGAGTTTTGTGCAACTAGTTTGGGTTTTCAGAAGTATTGACTTTGAGTAAATGTGCAGAAGTATGTTTTCGATTCCTACGACAGAAAGAAGAGTCTCTTTGGGTTATCGATACTGTCTATAAAGGGTGATGAATGTACACATCCGTAAAGGCGACTGTCCTCTTTGTTTAACCTCTGTTTAGTCTTTGTGACTAGTATCATTCTATAAGAAAAAGAGTTCCGAGAAAAGTAATTATATTTCACACACTATAGACACAAAATATTGGTATAATTAATCTATATTTTAGTTGATTAAATAACAGTACTTTTTCAATTATATAGTTTATATATGTTTTAGTATTTTTAGAACAAATATCTACTTTTTTATACTGCAAGAATGTTGTTAAACTAAAATGTGAGATCTCATGCTACCAGCTGTGGAATAACTCACGAGTGACATGTGATGGTGGTGATAATAAAGACAATTAGTTAGTACTAGGGACATGGGCCGTCGTCTGTAAAGCTAGTGAGCATAGGACAGCGGAACAGTGAGAGAGAGAAGGCAGGCGCATCGTTCAGTCTCGGCTGGGCTCAAATTTATTTAGCCGTGAACTTCACACTCTCCCATTGCGACCTGTGGAGTATAGCATGGGGCCCGGCATGCGATCTCGGAGGAGTGAACTCTCACTCCGAGACTGCGCACTAGATTCTTACTAAGCTTCCGTAGAGCCGGCCAGATGTGAAGAATCCATGCCACGATCTCGGCTCGCGGACCTAGAGAGTCTTCCGCCCACCTAAACGACGCACCCTGCAGTGTTAGTCCCAGATTGATGCTCTTGCCGGAGGGCGCCTGGATATTTGGAATTGATGGCCTATTTTCCAGCGGGGGGAGACTAAGGCGCATGAGGCTGAGCCACGCAAATTTCGCTTTTGCTTCCGGCATTCCAAGTCAGTTTTTGAAGATTGATCAAAAATGATGCCTTTTTGATATCATTCTTAAAATCGGTCATAACTAAAAATGAGGGCACTTTTTCAAGCATATTGGCCTCCCATTTATAAAGGTAACTGGGTGGTTTTTGCTTTTTAATTTTAGATGAAACTAGCTCCCATCGGCATGGAATTTGCAAGCACTCGAAAAAACGTTAGTCGTAACGGCCGAAGAGGATTCCGACAAACAGCTCGCTCAGATAATGTATTGGCATAATGGTTTAATTAAATGACTACTTGTTACTATTGTAAGCAAGATCATTGTCAACATTCACCACATCTCTCAGAGTTAGATGGTCTGAGTTGGTACGCGAAGCCCAGCCCCGCACAGACTGCACGTCGCTTTTGTTGTGGCGGCAATTCCGGGCAGGCTTTGGAGCGTGGGCGGCGGTTAGTTGGCAAGGCAGGTGACGATCTCCCGGAGACCAAAGGAACCCAAATCTTCATTGGGTCAACAGAGTGGAATATGGGATTGTCAATGTCGTCATGAAATGAATGTTAAGATGCTTATGTGGAATGTTTGATCGTCATTTATCGTCGAAAGAGTGAAATTCGTCTTGACGAATGGAGATAGAATAATCGAACCCCAATTTTTTGCTACAGACACATGTGCGAATATTTAGTTACGCGAGGCTCGATGCCACACTCCAGGGCAAAGTCTTGGCGGCCTTTCCTGCGCTACTTAGGTTGATAATAAAATCAAGTATATTTTAGCAATTTTTCTATGCCACTTAGAA
>BOPP01000025.1:12301347-12315868 GCA_017312745.1 Gryllus bimaculatus | reverse complement strand
GCAGGGGGAGGAGCAAAAAGAGGGGAGGGAGGAGGGACGGAAAGGAGTTGGGTGGAAGGGCGCAGGGGACGGGGGAGGCGTGAAGGGGCTGGATGAGGAGGGTCGGTTCGGAGAGGGCGGGGTTGGTTGACGAGAGGTGGGCGTGGCGGCGGGGGGGGAGCTGCTCCTCGCGGGCGCCCGCCGAATCCCCAGCGCCCGCGTCACGACCATCAATCATCACTGGGGCGACAGCGAAATTTATGCGGCGGCGCAGCAAATGGAACTGTTAATACGCCGCTTGGCTGCGTGAGGCGCAGATGGGCAGAGGGCGCGCGGGGCGCGACGAGCCGCGAAGAGGGCGAAGGCACGACAAGGGGGTGGACGGCTTCGGAATCGCAACAGAGGACGCGAATGAATGACTAGAAGGACGAGTGGAAACTGAGGAAAGAGTCAAGAGCAAGCGGAAATAATCGACTGGATAATACTGTCAAATGTTAGATAGTAATATACTTGAATATTAAAATAAAAAGAGTGTTATTTATCCCATTTAAATAAAAGAGTATTTATTTACTTATCGTAAGGCGTAGTGTCTTCCTTTCCCAGCTATAAGATCTTAAACAAAATTCAAAACAGTATCTGACATTTCAACCATCCATTCTCAGAAGTACAGAGTTAGGGCTCACTCTGCAAGAAATATAATGAGTGAGAAATAAATATCTCTCACGATTAAAAAGTGGATGTATTTTGACGAGATACATGATATCACTTGGTCAACAAACTACACTATAATCAAGAAAAAAACAATATATACTGAAAAAGAGTGATACATATTTGTACATTTGAAAATGATATGTAACTAAAAACTAATTAAAAATGCGCCATTCTTAGGGTAATGCCCGGAACAGAAACTACAGGGAGTTTCGAAGAAACAAAAAAACGAGAAGGCATCTGTCAGTGCTGAGAAGTCTGTTTACATTCTTCTTTGGAGATGTTGAAGTGAATGCTCTCGTAGTTACAAAATTTGCGACTAGACGCAAATGTGACAATGATGTACATTCAATATTAATGTTCATATTTAAAATTAAACAATGATATTAACGTATTCGACTGTGCATAAAAAGAAGAGATATGTTTTTCGCAGTGAGTTTTGTGCAACTAGTTTGTTTCTGAATTACTTGACAGTTTATGTTCGAGTTAAAACAGAATACTTTTTATTACGTTAAGGTGAGAATGTACCATGTACACCGCCCTTATTAAATTGTCTACTTTTGATGTATCATTTCTATAAAATGATTCACGAGAAAATTATTATATTTCACACACTATAGACACAAATATTGGTATAATTAATCTATTTTTTAGTTGATTAATAACAGTACTTTTTCAATTATATATTTATATATGTTTTTGTATTTTTAGACAAATATTATTTTTATTACTGAAGAATGTTTAAATAAAAATGTGAGACCGCAACTGAATTCTACCTAGCTTCGTAGCCAGTGTGAAGAATCCTGCCACCATCTGGGCTCGGACCTAAGAGCTTCCCCTCCGACGCACTGCAGTGACATCAGTTGATGCTCTTCCGGAGCCTGGAGTTGAATTGATGGCTTATTTTCCGAGGCGAGACTAAGGCCATGAGGCTGACCACGCAAATTTCGCTTTGCTCCTTCACCAACTAGCAGAGAAAGGAGGTTTCTTAGGCGAGAAACAGGCGTTTCGAATTTAGATGAGAGGCGTCATTTAAACTTGAGGATCTTGTATATGCAAGTAAATCTACTAACATGGGACAGCCGGCTTCACTTCCCCTCCGAAGGAAGACGTACAAATGATTTCTTCGCCCTTAAAAATCCACGGCTTGGGTTCTTGGCTAAATCGGGTTTAAACCCGCCAACTTGGGTACAACAGTCCGATACGCTAACCGTTACACCATCGCCGCCGGATTCGTCCCAGCTCTGTCGCTGACGACGCAAGAATCCGAGGCCCTCCCGGGCAGAGCGGCTGCAGGGCCGGAGGCCCCGCTCCGCGAGGGCGCGCGTGGGGGCGGGGCTCGCCTCCTCAGGAGCGCGGCGGCGCGCGCGCGGGCCGAAATGGGCCCATAACTCATTTGCATCGCGGTCATCGCGCGAATGGCCGCCGCCAATGACGCGGGGATTAGGACCAATTGCGCCACCTGGCGGCCCACCGCCTCCCACCGACCACCCCCCACCGCCTACCGTCCACCGGACGGACGGTCGCCGTCGCTGGCGCACACGGGCGGAGTGCAATTGAGAAGTTTTACAAAATCAGACACATCCAAAAGAAATTTAATATGCGTTATACGTCGTTTAGGCATCATCCCTCAAATCGGTTTTGGCAAAACTCGGCAAATTCTATAGTTGACCTCAGATTTAAGCAATCAAAATGGCAAGAGTTTAGCAAGAATCTATATAAATGTATTCTGAACATGTGTTTTACGAAAAAGTATCTTTGCATTTATCAAATTCAAAAAAATCTTGTCAATAGTAATCTAACCCCCCCAAAAAAATGAAAAATTATTAAATGACATCTTTTGTTATCTAGGAAAATGAACTTTTTTTGTCCATTGTTGATTTGGCACGTTTTTCTCTATACGCTTAAGAATGAAGTTATTATCTTCTTCTCTTCACAACTATTTCTAACCACTACTACGTAACTTACACTAGGTGCTTTCCGTTTTCTTACAATGAGGCTGGAACATTTGGAATCATAGTGGAATATTTTTCTACAAGAGTATATTTTTCAACGAAAAGTTTAGAAATATACATTGATTTACGTTAAGAAATTGAATCCTCCCCAGAAAACTATTTGGAAGCGCGGCATATACGTATTTAAACTTTTACTCGTCTTGGGGTAATTACTAACGAACCACTCATACTATTTAAAAAATGCAGGATGTTATTTGCAGATCTAAAATTGAGGAATAAATTGCTATCAGGCAGACATATCTAGCTTTAAAACTAGAGGTCTGTACATTTCAGAGATATTAATGAAAATTGAAACTGTACCACAATTATATTGCACATAAATCTATTTGAGAAATAACACTAAAAAATCAGCCATTTTCACTCATGTTCGACAACTAGATCTTGCTCCGGACGGATTTACCAAGTGTCAGCCGAAACGCTTCTGTTTTGAGAGTTATGCGAAACACCAACAACTTCCATCCATAAAGAAATCCTAGTTTTCAGGCACTAAATTGTACGTATCTCCTCGCCTAGTTTTCCAATTTTAACTATCATTAGCACACTACTAATAAAACTTAATCCTAACGTGTGTGCAAAGTTAAAGCTCAAAAGATCCTTAAACACGAATTTCGACATGAACAAAAACTCGATATGGTTTTGTTTAGAGAATCCCAAAACTTTTAATTCAAATGAGTATTGATATTCCTTCTCATCTACATGTAAAAATTTACACTTTTTACTTCATATTTTTGATCTAGAATACAAACAAATTTCTAGAAACTATGTCGATTTCGACACATCCTGTAGCAGTTTTTTTTATACTGACTACAAAAGTAACTTCCAATTTCAGTCCGTAAAACCTGTTTTATGAACTGAAAGTGGAGGTGCCTCTTTGAACGTCGTCATTGTGTATGTGTATGCATGTTTTTATCGCATTAGGTGGCGGTGAATTGCTGGATGGACAGACCCGACTCCGATCTGCCCGCTGACTTGAGAGGCCTTCCACAACCAGGTATCTCCCAACATCGAGGCACCGCCTCAGCCAGCACAAGCTATAATCTCCCGACCGGTCTTCCAACAGGAAAAGGACGAGGAAGATGAAGGAAAGATCGCGCGCGGTCCGTGGCCCGTTTGTTAGGGTATTGCTCCAGCATTCAACTGGTGTTGATCGGATAAACCATGGAAAACCACTGGATCCGACCACTAGAAGCTATGTAGCTAGTGTGAAATATCCTTCCGACATCAGGACTCGAACGTAGGACCTCCCTGTCAGCAAAACTGCAGTGACATGAGTTGATGACCTGAGCCATCTCTCCCGGTCCTGTTGTAGGTGCGTCTAGGTGGGAGTGCTTTATTAAATCGTCGCCGTCGCCGCCTCCACGTCACGACGCGACGCGCAGCGCGTCGTCCAGATGGCAGCGCTACGCAGTGTGTGGACAAACGCCGCTCTGGCATTTGTGGCACGCGGTTATTAATTCGGCGCGCGACGCGCCTGCAGCGGACCTGCAGTGGCCCTGTCGCCGCGCCACCCTGCAGCCCCGACTACGCTGCCACCACACAACGCCGAGTCGCCCAGGGCGGGACGCCGACACCCGGTAAGGCTGAAGGTGCTCCGTCAAATACTACAGAGACAATACATGACACTTGCGGATATAACGGGACACACTTGAAGCGAGAAACCTTAATGGAATCCCCTGACATAACCATTGTGATGTTAAGTGCGAAGTGTATAGATGTGAACGAGTTTTAGTTTACCTACGATTATGTTTACTTACGTTTGTCAGGTTCATTCGGAAGTAATTGAATATATATTAAAATTTGAATTAGTCACCGATTTTCAGGTCATGTCACTAGGTTTGCTAGTACACAGTTGCCTCCCATTGAAAGTATAAGAAAGATTCAAAGTGTCCTGTCTACACAGCATTTTGTTCCATTAAGCCTTCGGTAGCAATATCAGTTTCTAACATTCTGAGTAAAACGATTGATTGGTAATTCCAGACGCGTCAACTGCGAAGACCATTTGTCTAGTAAATATAGTGCATGCTTTTAACAATGGTAATGTCGGAGATTAACCCCCTCTGTAAGGCATGATCCTGCGCCAACTTATTCGTCGGTTGCGGGGTTTTCCCTATCAGAGTGCCTCCCCAGCCGGGATAGATCTCTGTTCTCTAATGTGTAGTGCATGTAAGTGGAAGATTATGCAATTTAGTGGTACGATAATATACGAAAAACGAAAGAAAGACTGCTTGCGTTACGTGACCCGTTAGTTTGGAGCCTGAAACGAGCTTTGCCTAGAGTCGATTGGAGAAACTATGAAAAATACCGATCAGAGCAGCGATTCATTAGAATTCCCCTCCAGACAGCGTCATAATTGTAACTAGCTTTGTGGCTGGAAATACTTTCATCGATGGGACTCGAACACGAGACTGCGAGGCACTGCAGTGACATCGGTGACTCAGAGCCACTTAGGCTTGAGAGGAGCTTGTCCCGGCCATTGCGGTGCTCCGTCGGTGAGAGTTATCTTGTTATGAAAAAACGCGACGTGTAAGTTGATGTCGAATCTCGTCATCCAGCGTGGGATGATCACCATCACTTCCCGCGTCAAAAACGCATGCACTACACTTACGGAACTAATGTCCTTAATTGTTGACGCTTCCGATCTGATTGGTAAGTCACAGTGTCGTCAGCGAAACGTGCAATATTGGTGTTGTATTCTTAGGGTGCCTTCTTAGCGTGGCTCCGGCCTTTACTTCCGTAGATTATGTGTTTATTTTTACTGAAAATAATCTGTTGCTTAAAAGGTGTTATAGTATCGATTAAATGCTTTGGAAGATATGATTTTTGTAATTATTATTGAAGAACACCATGCCAAACTCGATCAAAACTTCAAAAACGTCCAGATAAGCTGCTACTCTTTGATGACCTTGTAATTCTGTAAGTATATGTTCAATTAATATCAGCACGTGATGATTGTGGTTTTTACTGAACTCAAATTGGTGGGGTGGTACTAGTTTCTTATTTACTACAAATGATTTTAGCCTTTTTGTGGTAGTATTCTCTAAATGTTTTGCTAATATGGGAATAAGTGAGATGGGATAGTAGCTATTAGTTTGAGAAGGGTTTTCTTTGATTTTTGTGTGATACTACAATATAATGTTTTCTTATTCTTTCTCATCCGGGCGATTTGTTGCACGACATAGTTTTTAACCTCTTAACATCGTGTAAATTTCTGACGGGGAAATATATTTAATTCGAGAAGGAACGTCGCAATTATATGACATGACGGACAAATTCACTTCTGCTGGGGTACTTGATGTGTCGTGAGGATGTGTTAAGAAGATAGATGCGAGATAATTTGCAAGTACTTTCTATTTTTTTAGGGGAATAGTATTTGCCAATACCAGAGGTTTATGGAGGTATCTTTGACATTTTACTGAGTATATGTTTTGTAGCTTGCCATGGAGAAATGTTATGAGCAGAGAGATTTGCTGTAAGGTTTCTAAAAGAATTTAATAACTGTTTATGAAGATCTTTTTTCTGAAAATGTGTTCAATTCTGTTTTAAAAGTAGAAAGAGTTAATTCCTTTCACAGTCATTTAGTTTTATTTTTCTTCTCTAGTAATTGTTTGAGATGTTTCGGAAGTGAGTCGTGCGTGTTTTATTATTGGACTTTACAGTATGAGGAGTTGCGTTTTGAAAGGCTTTCATTATTGAAGTTGTAAGAAGAAATACCACTGTACCGATTTTTTCGGCGTTTTCAAAATATGAACGGAAGGGAGATTGTATTATACAAGTATAAGAAATTAGGCCCAATTCGTTCTTTTTTGAGAGAGTGAGCCTTGGGTTCGTCGTGTGCGGTATTGAAATGATATGACCACTATATTGTGGGCGTAATTAAGTTCGCGAAGAACGTTGCAATAGATTGAACAATAAGGTGTTGCAAGATATATATCAACGGTATTTGGTCTCTTCCTGGTATCGAGGGGGTAATAAGTGGGTTCAAAGGGAGCTATAAGTCATTAATTTAAAAGAATTAATGTCATAGACTTGTAAGCATGACCCATCTGGGTTTGAATAATATAACCCCCATGAGATTAATTAAGCATTTCAATCGCCTACGAGTACCACCATTGCATTCCATTTAAATAATTTAAGGATACCAATTAATATAATGCAATTGCTATTGTTATCAAAGACCAAAGTTCTGGCATTTTGGACATTGTGTCGGTCCCTCGTGTTTTGCCTTGATTTAAATTTAATAAAATAATATTGTAAAGGAAATAATCGTCCACAAAAATTTTAATAAGTTCATTAATTATTACTTTCGGGAAATACTTTCCCCATCCTCAGTGGTTCTCTAGCACGGAGGAGAAAACATTCACCCTCATAAATTTTCTGTTTTGCACTGCTGGATCAACAGACTATTACAGGTTCCTATGACATATATATTGATATTTTAATAATGAAGTCAATACCATTCTAAGCATTACATTATATAATGGTTATGATCCTCTAACAGTCATTAAACTTATCTACCAAAAAGGTGTTAAAAAATTATTTAAAATAATCTTTATCCTCAACATTGCCCTGTAGAAGTGAAGAAATTTATTTGCATCCCCTACATAGATCCAGTATCTAAACGTATAGGCCAATGCTTCACTAAACAATATTTCAGTAGCCTACAAAATTTTAAATTTCCTCCAATCTTTATTCTCTAGTTCCAAATCTCCTATCCCCCATTGAAAGCAATTATCACCTAACTTGTAATAACTGTAATTAAACATATTAGGCCAAACAGGCAGAACATTTTAAGTTAGAAATAATGAACATTTTAGATGTTGGAAACAAAATTTAGACATTTTCACCTTTGCAAATCAGTTGATACAATTTAACCATTCCTTTGACCCTAATTATAATTTTAAAATACTTCACTTAGCCAACAAAGACACTAAAAGGAACAGTTTGGAGAACTTGCAAATTCTAAAACTTTTCAAAAATACATTTTTTTCTATCTTGAATGAACATTCCTTAATTAGAAGCAGCCTCATTTTGTATATTTTTATTGACTAGCCCCTAATCATTCTTTTGACCTTAATTTTTTCCTTTTTGAAAATATCTTCAACTAGTCAACTTATGTAAAGTATGTCCTTTTTATAATTTAATTCCAGAATGTAGCTAATCCCTAACTTTCTATGTCGTTTTTGCATTCCTGTATGAAAAGCAAGTCAATTTTAAAACTGTATAAGACTACCCCTTCTTCTATTCTGTTCCCCCCTCCATAACAATTGGTAGGCTTCCTCTTTTTCCATTCCTTAAAATGGCTGCCACCTAGTTGAACCCTGCATGTTTTGCATTTTTCATATTTTTTGACCATGTTGTGAAAATGTAGGAATGATCCATGTAGCTTGGGTAGTAAGTATTTTCAATTTCATTTATTTGATATTATTTGTTTGTTTTTTCCCTCAAAACTCACTGTAATTCTATTTGCTCAACTTATGTTAATTTTCTCCCCCTTGCTAGAGACCCACTGAGAAAGGGGAAAGTGTTTCCCGAAAGTTAACTCTGGGTAAAAATTAATAAAATTATTAAACGTTTTGTGGACGATTATTTCCTTTGCAATACTATGGATTACCACAAAATATCTGCTGCCACCACGGAATTCGTTTAACAACATAGTTGCATAAGAATTTTTCACTTCAGATTTTGTTGATATTTTCTACATTTGAAAATTTCACTGATACTACAGGAATTTGTTTTCTGTCCTTACCGTGAAGCTATGTGACGTGCACTGCTGTTAGATATTTCTCGATAAGTTCGGATTTAATTTCGTTCTAAATTCACTTTCATTTAGTCATCTTTTAATTCGGTGTAAAAATGTCCTGTTACTCTTTCCTCAATTTTTCGAACGAGGTCTGAATGTTTGTGAATGTGGTATACATAGATGAATTAGATATCTACTGCTGTGCCGACAAGAGCATCAGTCTCTTCAAGGTTGGATAATTAATCAAACTATTGCTAGTACTTACAGTTTCGGGCTGATTGTTGAGTCTTTGGATGAAATACCAAATGCTTCCCCTCTGGCTCGCTTTGTCTTGTGGTTTCCGAGATCAGAGGAGAGTTGAGTTATTTTGAGGTTGAGTGTCCTCCATTGCGACATGGTCGAGGCTGTGACTTACCCAAATGACCTCACCGAGGAATTTTGAAGTTAATCAGCTGCTGTTTTCCAATATTGTGATGTTATTAACCTCTTAACTTGGGTTGTCGAAACAAAACACATTTTTTACTAGTTTCACTCAAACACATACACTAGACGAACAGTTCACAGGTAGAAGAACGGGACGGAACTGAGATAGTCGGCGCGGAGCGATATGCACTGCGGTATTCGTGTGCGGAGCGAACTACATTGCACCGTGGTCGAGGAGAAAAAGTTAAACTCTAGTACAGAGCGGGAAACTGTTCAGTCCGCTGCCGCAAACTCTCATTTCCACAGTCATTCACTCCTCTTTCTGTGCATACTTATTAATTATTTGCAATCCAAAGTAAATATTTGCGCTTTTTAAAAATTGGGATGCGAATTCTTGACGATGAAACTGACATTCACCTTGTATGGTTGAAAAATGTTTTAAAGCCTGATTTTAGCCTTTATATATTATGCAACTTTCATTGCAATTTCATGTGTTATTAATGTTTCTTGCGTCGAAGAACATTTATATTGTACTTATAATTACATAATTTTGCATGATTACAATTTCGAAAAATATATCTGTTATGCTCATGTGCAGAAAAAGAGTGAAATAAGAAACTGTATTTTGATACCAAAACAAGCAATCTACTTAATAAGGTTTTTGTACTAGATTCACTTGAAATATTTTGAAGTTGTGAATATCACAACTTGGAAAAAATATTCTTAGATTCCAAAGAAAACCTGTGTCCGCATGTGTGTGTGTTTTATTTTTTTCACCTACCATACTTTAAATAGATAACAAGTGTATTTACTTGGCTGTCCGGGTGACGCCGCGTCCATGGCGAAGGTGCCGACGTTTCGGTCACCATTCTGCGACCTTCCTCAGGGTGTAATGTCTCAGGAAGGTTGCGGAATGGCGACCGAAACGTCGGCACCTTCGCCATGGATGCAGCGTCACCCAGACAGCCAAGTAAATACTGACTCCGGCCGCGGAAGCCTACGCTCTCAGATAACAAGTGGCACGACAACAACACAAACCTTCTCGCATTGTTTATAAATTTGCAATTTTCTAGCATTCAGAGTTCAACAAAAATGAGATAACGCGATTGTTTAAAACAGATTTCATTTGAAACAAAAATCTCTGTTTTCAATATTGTACTTCTGCAATATTAATTGCAATTTTTGGAAACACTGTTTTTTCCAATTTTCAAAAATACTTAATTCCTTGAAAATGGCACTACCATCACGTTTCTTCTTTGATACATGCGAGAAAAAAACGTAAAAAATGAGTCCTTTTTTAGATAATATATGTTTTAAAATTGCCTCTATTGCACTCTAAATATATAGCGCTCAACCTTGCATCGAAATCTGATTTAAAGAATATATTTCATTAAACTAAAAATCTCTATCTTCAATAGTAACGTTATAGAAATATGCTGAAAAGATATTGAACTATTGTCACATTGGAAAATCAGGGATTTTGCCGCCAATCAAAACTTTCTGCATAACATAAGTGAATAAAAATGATTAACTCTATAGAGAAAAACATATATTCACGGTCTGGCATTCATTCGTACCACGGTTGACCAATAAACGTTTTATGCCAAAAATTCGCAGCTTGCCAGGGCACTGTTGCAATACTTTCTATTCTTACGGCTATTCTTGCGACGAGAAATACAAATATAATATAAGGAAATGTGAGAATCTGATAGTCAATCTAATGATAGGCTTTTGACAGCTGATAGTGTTTTTACATGATCGATAAAATACTTTAAATATGGTAATAATATGTTTTTATAAAATTGCTCAATACTGACCACACACTCACTTGTAGTTAACCTTTTTTCCTTAGATATGTTCGGATAGATTGTTACAAGCAATTCTAATCAGGTTTGATAAGAACTGCTATACACACGCATTCACATCAAATAATCGTGAACGTTTGGAAACCTTTAAGAAAACGCATAACTCATTAACTGTGGGATTTCTTAATGGCAGTATAATTTTGACCACCAGATTGATAAAAATCGAAACAATTTAAACTATTTTACTTTACGTAAAACCGTTCGTTGAATATAGGGGTGACTCGAAATCCTAGATAAAAAGAATAGAATAAATAAAAGAACCATATTACTTTATCACTTTATTGTCATGGAAACATTGCATTTATCAAGTACAAACAGTGCACGTTTCATTGGTCAAGTACAAGTGCTGGAAAGCAATATATATTATTTACAATAGTAATTCGAAGACAAAATAGAAAGAAAGAAGTAATAACATACCTACAATATAGTAAATTTAAAGCATATAACAAAAAATAGAAATATATTCCTAAATTTTTGGTATCAAAAACATGATTACCCTAAAGACCTGTTTCAGTGATCAACAAATGTCTACACATTTTGAAAATGTTTCAAGAAAAACGGAAACACTTTCGAAAGAAATGAAGTCACTTGAACCATAAATAGATTTCTGTATGTTAATACTATCTTTACAATGTAGGTACATCATCATTATACTAGTAAGTTACATAATATTGAATTATTTTATTATTACACCAGTCAGTTCTTGCTTGCAACTGAGCAAACCGTTCAGACGGTACATCTCAAAAACCGGGTAAAATAGTGATCTGCCGTATAAAAATGCATTTTCATATTTGAAATTGACACTTGAAAGCTATATACAGTTATGTAATTACGCTAACAGATTACGCAAAATGCTTCATCACTCAAAAATAACCATATTCCCCTTTACAGAAGTAAATGTATGTCAAATGTAATTGATACTTATTTGAGAATGACTTCATTATCTTTACAAACAATTCCAATTTTTTGAAACACGTAAGGCCACGCATAGAAATTTATAGTAATGAATTCAAATTAACTTACCAATATTTTAGTTTAGACAAGTAATCCCTATAATTTTTTTAGAAATAGCTTTACTCTTTTCGGCAAGTTTTTCATTTACCACACAAAGTATCAAATGGACACGATTATGTAAATGATACAAAAAGATGAATTGTTAGGAATCTCACTCTTCTACCTAAACATTAGGTGCTTAATTAAAAAATAATGGAACGCGTAAACCAACCCACACTACTTTTATCACAAGAGATTTTTTTGGATATGGAATAGACAAGGAAATGGATTACATTGTCAAAAGCATCCGAAGCTAACACTTCTACAGAAAATCATAACATTACGAAATACCCTCGAAAATGACAAATGTACACAAACTGTAACGAAGCACAGCAACGAGCAGACACATTTGCTTGCTTCTCTCCCTAAGCTCACTCAGTCATTGGCCGCCTGCACCGCTAGAGTACTTTGGATCTGAGGGAAGGGACTAGGAAATTGGGGTGGGGCGAGGCTTACAATAGATTTCCATGCTAAGTGTTACAATCTGCAAAGGCGCCAGTCTATATTACGTTTCCAAAAACAGCATTTTGATCAGTGTGACTAACTGTGTCTGTATTGACGCACAGATAAGTGATACTAATTCATAAGTGTTGAATGAGATTGCTCATTACAACATTCCTTATGTAGGAACAAAACGCTGGCGGGTTTAAAAAAATGAAAATTAGAGAGGTAGTGGGGAGGATCTTGCCGAAATCATTACCAGTCGGTGCACCAATTCCAACGGCAAAATTTTGTAAGCGGAATACTATTACAAAAAAAAAGTTTCAGATATTTTGCTTTCTTTACTGTTTTATATCATTATTTTAGAAATACATTTTATTTGTATTTCATAATAGTTTTACAGTAAATCTTTGAAATTTTTGACATGTTAGGAATTTTTTACATACATTTTTATTAGAGTAGGCCAACTTTCCACATGAATTAATTTTTGAGCAACATCTGACAGCCCACCTCTGTTTTTTAGGACAAAATACTATTTTTTCTTAGTGAATATCATATATCTTGAAAAGGAGGAATAAGTACATCATTAAATAACATAAAATATACTTTGGAATAAATATGCTAATCAAAATAACTTGTACTTATAAGTAGGATTATCTCTATCCACGTTTATCTCAAATAGCAAAAAACTGGAGGCTCACAGATAAGTAGTTTCCCTGTTTTGTAATTATCAATGGTGTTAAAGAATTTTCTTTGTTTCACGTCGATTAATGAGTAAATTTTAACACCTTGGATTTAAAGCACGCCGTAAAGTGCATGCGTTTATAATCTGTTCACGAATATGTTTGTCCTCCATCATTTTTTGAGAAGTTAAATATATAAATAGTAAGTAAGTAATATCAACAATATACAACTTATTTTGGTTTGCAACTAATAAACAAGAAAGGAATATTTATGTTTCATGCTGGGTATGATAAATATGAATATACGTTGTTCAGACAAATTTTGAAATATTGGTCATCATTCCTACTTTACAAATTCGATCCTCACATCAGTTTTACCAATGTTATATATACGATTTCTCTTTAACAGTAGCAGTTTTACACGAGCGTAGCAAGAATATTTTTCTTAGAAACAACTCTCGTATTCAACATGTGAATTAAAAATTTTCAGATGTAAATTAAATGCATTGTTTCATTACACTCGAACAATAATTCAATTTCAAAAGTTTAGTATTAGTCCTCTAATAATATGTGTGATACCCAGAAGTGACGATTGCACAAAATACGAGATGTGGCAATGCCAGTAATTCATAATCCAGCCGTAATGACAAACTTTAAACTGTAGTGCATCAAATAAACCTATACCACCCCAACTCGTAGGGTGAATGTTATGAACGGCTGAAATGAACAATATCGGAATTTTTAAGACTATGACTTAGCTACAGTCTTGGCTCTGGGAAATGTTGACACTTGGATTCGGGCAGATGATGTGCGAAAAACATCAGCAGGCTTCATTTTTAATGACAATGGAAACCTAATGTAATATTATGGAGCATTTTTGTCATGCCATTCACAATTATTCAATTGACATTAACGTTTACGTTCACGATTAAGACGCAGGATCAGGCGATTCAACTCAAAATTGATTAAAAACTGCACTACGCTGAGCGCGGATATTAAAACCAGAATGAGTTCTCCCAGTTATTTCATATAAACCAACATTGTGTTTCAACTTGATTTCAAAATTAATGAGGATTATTATATTCATAATGAGAAGTTGTTCTAAGAAGAGACCAGTTTGACAAGTCAGGAAACAAATCAACGTCATGTAGGGCGAAGATATTGCAATAGTGGGAAATCATTTATTATTGAGCTAATGCATTGGTGAACGGAATGCGTGTACAAGCTGTAGATGTCCCTTCTTATACAAATATCTCTATTGAAACGTGTAATAAACCTAGAGTTGCTGTTGAGGACGTGCGTTGCAATATTTTTGGTTTCGTTTCAACGTAAACGTTCATAATCGTTGTGAATGTACTGGACAAATACGCGTTAAATATGTGACTTTCTTCACGTCGCCGATTTCACTGCGACCTGCTTGTCCTCCTTTGAGCTGTCCGCCTCGCCCCGCATCACCCAACCCCACTCCCGAGGGTGGCAGGCGGCCATGTCCCCCTCAGTCTCCAAACCCTTTCACCCCCCCCGTCCCCCCATGAGGGGGCGGGGGTGCCCCTTCAGTCCCACGCGCGCTCACACGCGCGCCCCGCCCCCGAGGCGGCGCCGGCTGCAGCGCGG